>APFE031264874.1:0-11964 GCA_000404065.3 Pinus taeda | reverse complement strand
TTTAACTATATATTTGGATTCAGCACCCTGAAAAATCCCTGGGAGGCTTTGATTGTGCAGAAACTAGCTATCAAACTTGCGATTCCAATAAATTGCTGCCGGATTTTGACCGGAAAAACCCACCGGAAAGGCTTTCAAAAAGTCGCATTATAGACAACTGCAATTGGAAATGCAAAAAAATGCAGAAAATAAATTAAAAATAGAAAGACAAACCATTAATTAAGAAGCGTACATCTATGTGTACTGGTAAGCCAAGTTCATGAAATCTTATGTCAATAAAATTAATGTACATTGATTTCTTTGCTTCGAAATATTCGTGGTTGATAATGTATGAAAACAATTGTTTTAAACATTTCATAATTAAGTTATAATGACAAATTTTGAAAGAAAATGCTTAATAATTATGAACAAATATATGAACTAGAAAGAGATAAATAATTTTAAATGAACTTTAGTGATAACATTTTGATAGTAGTTTTCCTCCTACATATACTATGATCATTTCCACAACTGCATTATTCAACAAGATAGAGAAAAAATAACATAAAAACCAATCTAATTCTAAACTTATCTTAAATTAATCAATGGTTATAGTACTAAATGTAGTCATATTTTTAATTTAATTATTGACTCAACTCTAATCCTGCAATGAGAAATAAATCCCCAATTAGTAAAATGAATAAGAGGGTTTCAAATTGAAAATAAATAAATAAATCATACTTACCTTTATGTTCTTCATTTAAGAATGAAACAAGTATTATCTTACCACTTCTATGATTTTTTTCAAAATATGAATCCTCAAGTGATCCTACTAGCTTGTCATGAAACTAAGAATTCTAGATAAAGCCTTAATGCATTAGTCTCATAAATGAAAAATACTTTACATGAGGATTCATTAGGGGAATGAGGTCACTGGTTCCAGCCTTTCCATTGATTAAATCATTTGGTTCAAAATATGATGATGAGGCATGGAAATCAAATTCTATCAATGGATGATTAAGGAAAGTGGGATGTTCAAATTCAACAAGGAAGGGTGTATGATAAAAAATAAATGAAATAAAGCCATCATATTCATTTCCTCCTGAAATATTGAAGAAAAGGAGGATCATGTTCAACAACTACATCACCTATACTTATGATATAAGATTGTGATGGCATCAAGCAAGATGGTTTAGAAAAAGAATGACGTGCCCCAACGCCTTCAAACAAATAAGGATATAAGAAGTAAAAAGAATGGGAGACAAGGAAACAAAAATATTCTCTTGAATTGTCATAATTATGGTCAATGATAATCTCAAGATATTTCTCTTTACTTACCTCATCATTTTCATTATGTTTAGGTGTTGAATCATTAAATATTAACTCATCATTATGATTTGCCTCTTGCATGTTGGACAATTCAAAAGGTTAACTTCATGGCAAGCTTCTAATGTTTCTTGAGAATGAGATGTGATTTGTTGATCATTTATAGTTTCCTTTTCAAAAGGAAGTTCTCTATCCCAAACATTCTCTATTAAGACATCAATACAATCAAGATCATTATCTATATATTCTTCAACAACTTCATCTAAGAACATATTAGAGTGAGAATTAAACAAAGACTCATCTTGATCAATAATTAAAATTTCTTCCTCTATTTCAATATCAAAAGATTATTCAAAAGAGAGACTAGTTTTCTTTTTCATTAGGATTGTGTTCAATTGACTCTACCCCTGGTACTTGTTAATGCAATTTTGAGACTATAAATTCCATGAAGGATCCATCTAAATTTGCAAAGAGGAATCATGTTGATATTTGGTGTTATCATATATATCTAATCTACCAAATGAAATTAAATCAACATTAATGAAAGAGGCAAAAAGATTTACAATGATATCTAACATAAGATACAAAACATTAAGATGAAATTAAAAAAAACATGATTAACTTTTACTGCAAATCTATCTAAAGCTACATCATTAGTAAAACCCCCATTTATTCCGATATCCTATTTTAATAGTAAGTTTCAAAAGCATCTAAAAACTCTTCCACTAATTGAAAACCATTTAAAAATAGAATATGGTGGAAATGTTTCAAACCAATTATTTATTCATCCCAAAGTAAAAGTGAATAATCTGCATAAAACATTCAAATTAGTAATTTTATATTTAATGCATTTACACCAAAATTTATCAATATACTTTATTGTAGTTGTACTCCCTTCAACGGAGTTTGGACAAGAGATGAGCTATCTAGTGAGGAGTATCTAGTAATGTGAAGCTAAAAGCATCCTCACCCTAAGAAGTTTTAGTATGAGCCATTATTAGATGCAATAATAAAGGCACTAACTCCAAATAGGTTAGCTTGCCTTCTAACCAACCTTCATTTACATGTGAAATGGCACAAAGAAGAAGGAAAATATATGGAAATAATAGAGGCTGAGTGTTCAATAAAATAATCAATTTATTTTATCTTATGCCCTTCTTTTAGTGCCATTTTGTTGATGAGAGTTTTCTTACCTTTGTCAATAAGGGAGAAATGACCCAAACCAAAGCCCTTCAAATAGCCCTAGTTGTTTGGTGTGGCCACTCTCCACCTGTTTGAAAGCTCCATTAGCCTTTGGATTCCTTTTCTTGGGAAGAAGAAAAGAAGGGAAAACTAATCCTAATATATATTATCTAAGCAAACCAAAACTATTTTTAATATGCCTAAAACTACTAGTTAATAACTATAAAATATAACCTAACTAATATAACCTATATGTAGTAAATCTACACTAGTAATCATACATATAAAAGAAATTTACTACACTAGTAATCATACATGTAAAAAAAATACTATACAAAAGTCAGATTATAGTTAATAAAGAATACAATGAAATCTGTACAAGTAGTAACATGATTATGATAGATCAAATGAGAAAAACATGATTATGATAGATCAAATGAGAAGAGCAAAACTAAATGTAATTGGTTCAAAAATGAAATATAATCTTATGTGAAGAAATAATAAGAATGTAACTTCTAATTTTAATTTATATATGAAATTATAAATTGAAATTGAAAAAGAAAATAAACTAATCCTTAATGTAAGTGAAGAAAGGATAGATAACTGCAACAATGAAAGTCTCTTATCTTTTAAACCAACACAAATAAAATTAATATTCATTTCCATAATCCACATAAGTATAGATGAAAGAAACAAGATATTACTTCTTAAACTATCTTTTCTAATTGTTACTCAACCAACTTTCAATCTTTCAATCGTTAGTTTATAAATCAAACCAATAAAAAAATAATCAAAATAATCACACATAAGAAATCCTTACAACAAAATCATTAATTCATTCAATTCATATACCAAAAATGACATTTCTCTATATTCTAAAACTATGGAATAAAATCACAACAATCTAGATCAGAAGAACGCCCACATCAATTATCAATCTCACCACACATGGACACTCATCCAGTAAAAATAAATATAAATTAGAATAATGTGAAATAGAAAAGAAATGCAATAACATGTTAGTTGTTTCCAGGATTCAAATCATCGAGACAACAAACTACTATCCTCTAAATAAATATAAATTAGAATAATGTGAAATAGAAAAGAAATGCAATAACGTGTTAGTTGTTTCATGGATTCAAATCATCGAGACAACAAACTACTATCCTCTAGATCTTGAAAAGTCAAATTGCACAACACCGAGAAGGCGATCGAACCAATGACCATGGATGATAAAAGCAGAAATAAGTTATTCGACTGAATAAAACCAAGTGCAAAAACTACTTAAAAATATTCTAGTCACAATGAAATTCAACAACAATTCCTTTCTTCGAAAAATCCTCCCTGTAGTACAAATCGATACCAATTTTAAAAAGAATTCATTCCCCTTATATAATAATACATATGCCCCAGGAATAAAATATTTTTTAAACAGTTAGTTTATTTCTAAAGAAAGATTTGAATGGCAGACAAGATCTCCGATGGATTTCATTGGTTCAAATATTTCCTCTCTGCTTATCGATTCTGCTTAATGAAGATCTACCCTCTTGTGCCAATGATTGCCTAGCCTAGAAGAGGTTTGAGCCCCTCAGGGATCATTGCAACGGATTTTCTATTTTCAAACTTCAATTGATCCTTCACCAATTCCTGGAGGTCCAAATAATGTTAGGAATCTCCGGATAGATCTCATCAACAAGCTTCCAATCTTCAACAACAAACCCTACCGAAGGGATAATCCAGAATTATCATTCAAATCAGAGCAAACAATATGAAAATCAAATTTTATTCAAATAACATAGTGACTACACAATTCTAGATTAGGTAGTTACTTTAAATTTAAAGTAAATCTGAAACCATATAAAAACAGTTTGAATCCTTGTAGTCACAGCTTCAAGTGTTCTCTATATGTTAGATTTCTTCAGTTGAACAAAAACGAAGCCCTGTGCGCCATGAGGTTCGATGAATAGATTTTTATTCATGCTGGCTTATATTTACTATTTCTATTTGTTTAAAGCGTTCCTATTTTGGCCTAGAAGAATGAGAGCCCTTTCATCAACCTATGCTTTCTAATTTGTTGTCCTGATCAACGGGATAACGTTTGCTTTGGCTTGATACCTAACTTCGATTTGTTGCATACGAAATCTCAGCGATTAGAAGAAGAATATTCGTTTTGGTAGTGACGTCCAGCTTTAGCGGTCATTATAATTATGGTTTTGCATGAATCGCTGACTAACAACTACGCGTTTCTCAATTCAAATCGACGCAAAATAGAATCAAGTCGCCAGTTGATATGGGGAGCAGAATCTCTGAATGTTTTAATAGTGCCGACATGGACAACATGCAAATCTTTTTATGTGTTGAGATTTTCTGTTTTGCTCAGTTGATGATAACAATAGGAATCAGTTCCTAGATTAGTTTCACATTGTTGGGAGATGATTAATGCCTCCTATATTTGATGTGAGTGATTTAATGAGGTTGTTAGATTCTTTTTGCCATTCGGATTGTTTGCTATCAGGGTAACAGTTTTGTGAGGATTTATTTATGTAATCTACTGTTTGATTAATAAAATTGCCGATGCCTATATTGTGTGGATGTAGCCGAAATTAGTTGGGTGAACCACATTAATTTCTGTATCTTTATGTGCTTGATTTATCTGCTGTGTATTTTGTTTAAACTAGCTGTGCCTCTCATCTCCAACAACTACTAACGGATTAGAGGTTTTGGTTGTGTAAAGAGGGCGCCAAGGATGCGTAATAATACACTAACATGGCAGCCAAAATGTATTGGTCGAACGCTACGTCATAAGCATAGTATTGATCATAAAAGTTCACGAGTAAATCGCGTAATATCCTGCAAAAAGCAAAGCCGATGATTTATTATTTCAAACAAAAGAATGATATCTAGATGCCTTATCATAAACATATATACATGCACGTTAGTTGTAGTTGTTGTAATATTCAAAGAGTTGGACCATATTATCATTGACTTCGAAATCCAATAAATCTCAATGGACATGACTTTAATAATAATCTACAATGAAAATCAACGATGGTAAAGCAAGGTGAATTATGTTTATTTTAATATTTCAGTGAAGTTTATAATATTTATTTTTTTGGTTTAGTATTTTTTGGAGTTGTCTATAATGCGACTTTTTGGAGATTCCGGTGACGGAATCCGGCGGAAGAAATTGAGGTTAAATCTTGATTTGTTACAGTTAAAATGGGTTTTTGACTGCATATTTGGATTCATCACCCTGAAAAACCCCTGGGACGCTTTGATTGTGCAGAAACTAGCTATCTAACTTGAGATTCCAATAAATCGCTGCCGGATTTTCACCGGAAAAACCCACCAGAAAGGCTTTCAAAAAGTCGCATTGTAGACAACTGCGTATTTTTTTGCTTTGGTTTTTAATTTTTAAGATTATAGTATTAATTTATTGGGTTTATTTATCTAAATGTTGATATTCCTAAGGCATAATATTATTCATAGGGTTTATGATATTAATTTTTGGGTTTAATATAAATCTACTGGGTTTATAATTATGGTCAACCATGGTCCAATGCCATATTGTGAAAAATATTTTCTCAAAACGAAAATCAACCAATGTCGCATTGTGAAATGATTGTCTGAATATGAAAATCGACCATGTTAAACCATATTCGAACATTGCATTGTGACAATCATTGTCTCAATATGGAAATCAACCCTAATCAACCATGGCAATCATGGCAAACCATGGTCACATTGCGACAAAGATTGTCTCTTGGTCCAACGTTACATTGGGACAATCATAGTCATCCATGGTCCAACGTCGCATTGTGACAAAGATTGTCTCAATATGAAAATCAACCATGGTCAACCATGGCCAACCATTTTCCAACATAACATTGTGATAAATGTTGTCTCAATATGAAAATCAATCATGGTCAACCATAGTCCAATGTCACATTGTAACAAAAATTGCGTCAATATGAAATTCAACCATAATCAACCATGTTTATTTTAAGGGTTTAGAATATTTATCTTAGGGTCTATATACCTTAGGTTTATAATATTTATCCCTTGGGTTAATACTATTTCATTGGGTTTATAATCCCTTAGGTTTTTAGTTTTAATCCTTTGGGTTTATTATTCCCATGGGTTTATAATATTTATCTTAGGATTTATATACTTTGGGTTTATAATATTAATCCCTTAGACTTAATATTATTCCCTTCGGTTTATAATATTTTGGGATTTTAGAATTAATCTATTAGGTTTATAATATCAATCCCTTGAGTTTATCAATGTAAGGGTTTATGTTTCTAAGATATAATATTATTTATAAGATTTATAATATTAATCGTAAGGTTTAATATGAATCTCAAGTTTAATATATTTATAATAATATTAATCATATGTTAACAATAATAATATTAATAATATTCCCATTATATTATATAATATTCAATAATATATAACCATATTTATATTTATATAATTAAATAAATTACTATATATAGTAATTGAATATTTATATTAATAAATAAAATTAAATATATAGTAAATTGTTTATTGTAATTATTTATAATTAATTATGACTAAATTAATTATTAATAATGAATTAATTAATTATTTAATGTATTATTTATTAAAAACAAATAATTTATTTATTATTAAATAATAATCCTATTAAATATTAATTAATAAATGACATTTATTAATTATATTATGTTATAAATGTATTAATCATTTATTTATTATAATTATGTTAATAAATACATGCTACATCCTTAATATTAATAATAATGATCGTAATATTCAAATCATCCACCTTAAAATAGACCTCTACGAATATGACTTTAATAATACCATGCAACACGTAGTCTAACAAGGCGGAGGAGTTACTCAGAAAGTTATGGAATTTTTGATTATATTTAGACAAAATCCAGAAAGGATTTTTGTAAATCCAAATTATAATTGTTAAACTTCAAAATTTTAGGTTTCCTAGATGCTTTTGATGGTGCTTAATCCATTTTCACCATAAAAAACACAATTCAAACACTGCATGTACAAATTTTTTTGAATTTTTTTGCCCAAATTCCAACGACTTTTGGCCATCCAAACAATTCCTCTACCTCATTAGACGACTCCAGTAATACATAAATTTGTAAATGTTAAATATCCTATCTGCATTTGTAGAGGTCACAACAATATCAAAGGTCGCAACAATATAGAAAACAAGTGGGGAAGGGGCATGTGTAAAAACGTGACGTGGATGCCTTCGCTGTATGTCATACATGTAACATACTTTCACTAATATATTGACGTGGAGTGCCTTTGCTCTATGTCATACATTAGAACTTACTTTCAACAATATCATCGTTTGGAACTTACTTATATTGTCTTCTCTGCATATGACCCTTTAACTTTATCTTCTTTTTTGCTTGTTTGTTATCTTCTTTGTTTTAAGACCAAGTGCTTTCATGTTACCATAATATAGTTTATAATTTATTATATGCTTTTTTTATACGTAGGGATTATAAGACCATACATGATATGTTTTACACGTATTGTGTTATAATATATGTTGTATGGTATTTAATGTGTCCTTTTATTTATTATATAATATAAATATATTATACTACCTACCATTATTAATATATTACCAAAGTGTTTGCCATTTTTCAATATCTTACATTGTATTTTTCAATTTGTGATATTAAATATATAGTTAATTAATATATTTATTTAGATATGGTTAACAAATGACACTAAATTATATAAATGGTTTATAGGTAGATAATAATAAAATAAATGTTAATATCTATGCATATATGTGTTTAGAGGATAGAGAAAACAACTCTAGAGAGGATGCGAATGGCGAGGGTTTCTGTGATTGCACGCTGCAATGGTGCTGGCTTGAGCAATAACGGAGTTCGTGGATTGGGAAATCGCCGACATTGCCAAAGGTACATGGAGAAACTTTCAATTTTTTTGCATGTCAGACTTCAGATCTATATTACTATGGTGCAGATCATGATTTCCAACAGTTCAAGTGATCGCCTTTAAGCCCTGATCGGGCACCATCTCCCTTGATCCGAGGCTTGGTGCACAGATCGAGTCTTAGGCTCATCATTCTAGACATTTGCATTGAAGATCGACCCCTATTCTGTTCAAATCTGGAAGCCCATTTTGGGGGCACTCTGGACCTTGGAGCAATAGACAGAGCCACCAAACAGGCTCTGAATACCTTAGTATATGGGATCGCCACCGCTACCTTGCAGATTGATTATTTTTTCCAAAATCCCACCATCGATCTGACAAATCCGGCTCTCAGAGAATGCAGAACTAGCAAAATCAATGTAACACTCAAGAAATCAACAGGGTGGGTATCCGGAACTAGCGAATCAATGGCAACATAGGTTTGTGGTTGTGGGAACCTTGTCGATCACAACACTGGTAATGGCAGCACAAACGACACAGACCTGGAGGGTGGTGAAAAATACTGCAGATCTGTAAACAATTTAATGGAACAGATGCTCAAAGGGCAGATCTGGGTGACCACAAAGACCACGATACCTCACCCATATGGTACCTGGGGTAATAGAGTTGAAGAGAGAAGGAAAGGAAAGTTGATTAGTGGTGAGGTAAAAGCATAGAGCAGAGCTGCAGGGTTAGATCTATTGAAAAAAAGATCTGGATCCCTGGTAAAAGACCACAGATTCCAAGTATTTGTAAAAACCCGGAAGGAAAATCGAAACTAATTTGGGTAAGAGAGACAAACTATGTTAAGAAAATGCAGGAAATTATATTGCAACAACTGGGATACCCCATCAGAACACAATCTTTGATATATGGGGGAAGGGTGCTACATGACTCAAAATACCTCTGGGAATACAAAATTACACCCCTGTCAATAATCATTCTCAATCTGAGATTAAGAGGGGGTACAACCGTCAATAGCAGAAATCCTCACAAGGTTGAGGAAAGTGGTGCTGGTTCAATAGGGAAAAAACCAGGCAGTATTTCCTTCAAAAATATTCTACAAGGGAAAAACACAGAAGCAACAACACCAAATCAATTAGGTATGGATGCTAGGCCATACATTGTAGAACAGCTGAATCATACCCCAGAATACAACATAGATACACCAGAAATAGATGAGCAATGCACTATTTATGAAAGACAAGCAATAATATGTAGATTTAACTACTTTTGGCCTAAACCGGTTGACCTATTTCATTGGATCTTCACGAACTCGACCACACAATGTGAAATACACCTCTATTCCAAGGGTTTCTTCATAGCAAACTTTCTATCAGCAATAGACAGAGATATAGTAATATAGGAAGGGCCTTGGTTCTGGGGATCCACATGACTCTTTGTCACACCATGGTTCCCAGATTTTGATGCAAATACAATGGTTGTCTCTAAGATGTCAGTATGGGTGTGGCTACACAATCTCCCAATTCATCTTTGGAATCATCAAGTACTAGCTGGAATTGGAAATACTATTGGGCGTTACATCAAAACGGATACCCAACGGGTGGAGGAAAGAATTTATACTTTTGCACGAATATGTGTGGAAGTAGATCTCAGCAAAGGTCTGCCAGACCAAATTCAGTTGAAGCATAGACAGAGGAGTTGGACACAGGTTCTAGACTATGAAAATACTGCTTTTAGATGATGAATTTGCCGACAAATAGGACACCTACAAGGTGTGGAGCGATAAAAAGGGTCTTTTTAACACCTAATTACCTCACATTAATTGTCAACCCAGGGACGACTTTTTATTTCAAGAGTGTACTCTGTCTGAGGCGGCTATTTACTTAAGAGTAATGTTTGCAGTATGATCAGAAATACAAGGGTAACGGATGCTAAACTATGACTAAATTGCTTCAAAAGGATAAATCAACAGGCAGCCTTTCAGTCAAGGTGCGGAAGCGATAACCCATCCCTCTAGAAACTGATGGAAAGGAAATTAGAGCATGGACCATAGGTCTGGGAGCTAGGCAGCGACTGCTGAGGCTCACTACAGCCTTAGACCTTCTCTCACACCAAAGCAGCAAATACAAGTAAATGGAACGACAGAAAATAAAATAGAACAACAAATGGAAAATGGAACAACAAGTCTAAAATGGAACGACCGTAAATGGAACAGGAAACTAGAATTAAAGGAATCTGAACAACAAACTTTAATTAATGGAAATGAATAACGACAAAGCGAAATTAATAGCAATCTTTACTCTGAGAATAAATTGGACAGCACACAGAAATAGAACAACATTAATTAATGATAGGATATGAAACAATGCTGGAAAGCAAAACAATAACTTAACACACGGCACCTCAATAGTAATATGATCTTGGTAATTCAATTGTCAGTCTTAGTTATAAATAATACGACTGTCTTTTAGCACGGAGCAGCAACGTTCATAGATTCAACAATCGCAAGCAAATATAATTCTAAGATGAATTCAATAATACCAGTGGTAAAATGTTACAACACAGACATTCCATAATTAAATCGCAATGGTATCCGGTAAAAACCATTTATACTAGCAATTAAAGAAATAGCAATGCGCTGCAAAGTCAATATGATATTTCTATCTCAGAAAATGATATCACTTAGTAGATCAAACGTAACAGAGCTGTATTGTAAAATAATAAACAAATCAGATTACTGAATTACGCTGATGAGAAAACCACGCATAAACCAAAGAAGATAATATACAACAGCAAATGTAAATATATGATACACAACAGCAGCAGTGTACTCCACCAGAGGCTGGGCCCTTAGCCGCCAGCGGACGCTGCTGGGTTACTTCAGAAGGAAAAGAGTGAACAACAATGCCCAAATAATGTATTAATCAGCAAATGGTGAAATCATTACAATAGTTGAAGCTTTGAGACTTACAGCATAAAACAATCCTTTCTTCCTCCTATCCTATCATGAATCCTTGCTTTTGAATCTCTAATTCAAATCATCAATTCTCCATCATTCGAATCCCCAAAGTCATCCTATCGTTTTTTCCTCTCTGATCTTTGTTTTCATTTAAATAGAGAAAGATCAGAGAGCAGTTACAACATAGATAATTACAACATGATTTCTTTTACAAATTTGGGTTGATTCTAACCAGATGATTAACAAGAAAATATATTTCCTTTCATCTCTCAACAAAAGCAAGACAAATTTGGGTTTGCAGTTGAGATTTGGAGGACGGCCGCAACTGCAAATCTGAGACAAGCGTGCTCAAAGAACCCTGCGTTTCTCTCTGTACAAGCCGAATTTCGGCAAACCGTTCTTTCCAGTAGTTAATTGGGCCCGTTCTGGACAAAACCCATGTTCCGGATTTCTCAAATTCGTCTTCATTTGCTCAAAATCTCAACCGCAAAACTGTGACTCCTTAAACCAATGAATTTCTGAGTTGGCAGATTTAAAAATCAAATCTTCAATCTGGAAGTTACCTTGGAGGCTAAAAATGGTGAATAATG
>APFE031264869.1:42615-66522 GCA_000404065.3 Pinus taeda | reverse complement strand
ACCTTCATGCAGCACAAAACCCCTCAGCAGCAACTTAACAGTGTTTATCACTTTGCTCTTATTAAGATTTTGGTGGATCATTAGTTGGGATTACAGGGCATTACTTGGGATGACTTCATCTCCCGTGACCTCTTTAGCACTTCACAGGTATTATCAGAGGCTGAACATGAGACAGGTGGTCCTTCTCATCAGTATGAGTGCCATGAGACCACTACTATGCCAGTATTCATCACCTATCAGAGAGGCAGTAGACATTTGTTTGCAGCAGCAAAGCGAGTGTTATCTCCACCCGGGGTGTAAGGGGCCTCGCTTCCGACATCAGCAATGCAGGTATAGGACAAGGGCAAGAAGCCCATGCATGACGAGGGGCCATCAGGTGAACAAGAGGCCAACTTCATCCTCATTCATGATGATGATGCAGATGTGGAGAGTGCCAGACTTAGGAGGACCATCGAGGAGCAGAAAACAGAGATCCAAGACTTGTCACTCAATTTGGAGAGGGCCAAATGGATTATCAGTTATTTGGAGTATAGGAACAACCAACTTGAGGACCAGCATGAGATCATGGAGCTGCAAAACATCCGTGAGAATCGCCAAGCTGCCCAACATAGGAGGATTGAGCTCACTCCCTTGGAGCAAGAGATTAACAATGACCGAGAGTCTTGGCTCGAGCGTATCAACATCCACCTTGAGAGACTATTAGAGAAGGCCGACAAGGAAAAAACCATATTGAGGCGGATGGTTTATCACTACAGGGCACGAAACATGATTTGAAAGGTTCGGATAAGGAGTTTGAAGACAAAATTGAGCAAAGCGACAAAGAGGCAAAAGAGGCAAAAAGAGCAAGATCGACTTCGAATCTTGGCTGAAGCCTCTGTGGCCTAGCATAACACTTCATAGGGAACCTCCAACCCAAATTTCAAGAAATTTGGGGCAATTTTGGTCACATGACAAATTTTTGGTCACAACAAAGGTTTTTTCTCCTTGTGCGCCGCGCCACTGGTGTGACGCTTAGGATTGGGAGCTCCAAATCACAAATGGCTTGCATTTTTGGATTCAACATGAAAAGTAATGCCTGCTGGTGCATGGACAAGAAATTTTGGCATGATTGGAGTCCCCAGGAGGTCAAAAACACTCAAAAAATGACCTCTCTGCCCCTATTTTGACACACAGGAAGCGGTCTTGGGAGAATGAAGTTTTGGAGGGGAAAATGAGCACCAAATTTAGAAATTCCACTTGTGTTGGAAAGTAGACAGGCCAGGATTTCCAACAAGCACACTTGGGAACAATTTGGACTCCTTCAGGTACCTCAAAACAGCCTCCAAAGTGGCGTGGTGCATATAGATTTGGGCACGACGCATATAGAGAAAAAGGCCAAAATCACTTCCGCTTCTCGACATTTCGATTTGGGACTTTCTCCAAGTGGGCCCGCTCATCTACACTACACGTTTTTCGGCACCTAAGGCAAAATTTAAAGTATTTCCACTAAAGGTTGGCTTCTATCCAAGTGGCAAAGGAAGGCGAGTAGTCACCCAAGCCATTTGTCATTTTTGTAACGCTTCACCTGTAACTAATGGTTGGCTTTCCACTTCCACTTTGTAATGATTCGAAAAACACCCCAACTCTTGGTTGTTTTATTTCCTCATGGCATAGTCTATTTATTGTATGCAAACCATTTGCAAAGGGTTGGTTGGCTTGTAATTTCTGGGAGACTGTGGGAGAGAAACTCAGTTCTTCATTATATATTTTGACAGAGGATTAATGAAAGGTAATGGCTCTGTTTCATGAGATTCATGTGGTTGTGAGTGTAGCAAATGTGTCTCTTTATGTTTCATATGTATTTCGTTATGTTTCACAATTCATTCATATTCATTTTAGTGAAATTTTCTAAGTAAGATAAGGTAGAATTCATGTTTATTGCTCCGCCTGTGGGAAAATTTCATGTTCTATGTTCTTCTTCTGTTGAAAAGGATTCATGTTGTTCATGCCCTTTTCACCCTCCTAAATAATCTTTCCATTTTGCATTATTTCAAATTAAATTTCCAGACTTTCCGTCTGTCTTGCCTCACAAAGTAATCTGTGCCTTTGTATTAAATTCTCTACTCATTGTTGTTCGTTGGTCCCATACATCCGAGAAACCCAGTCATTCATATAAATTTGTTTCTTGTATCCATATTTGTTTACTAGCCTAAAATCAATATTTCACTGTAAGTCATCTCAAGCCATATCATTTATCTATTCACTGAGCATGACTCGGAGAGAGCCCTCTCTTGTTCTGGTAGGGCTAGCTACCAGATTGAGCATGGTTTGTGGTTACCCTGAATTTTTCCTTCCTTCAGTCTAAGGCAGATTTAGGTGCTAACAGATCCGACCATGTAAATTTGTCCCATAGGAGCTCATAGCTACTGTATGATTGACTTGTATCCTCCTGCTAAGAGTATCTGGTAACCTTTTTCTCTTTACCTTTAATTTACTTGATCTCAAAGTTGAACTCACTGATCATGGCCAACCATCTAGCTTGTCTTGCATTCAAATTCGGTTGGTCAAATAGATACCTCAATCCATTGTGATCACTTATCAGTATGAACCTCTTGCCAAGCAGATAATGTCTCCACATCTTCAATGCATGGATGATCGCTGCCAACTCATGATCATGTTTCGGGTAATTCTACTCATGCTCATTCAGTTTCCTTGATTCATAGCATAACACCTCTCCTTCCTGCATAAGAACTCCACCAAGTCCTCTCTAGAAAGCATTTGTACATACCACAAATTATTTGTTCAGATATGCAATATTTAACGCTAAAGAATTTGTCAACAATTGCTTCAACTGCTCAAAACTTGCTACACTTTCCTCTGTCCATTCAAACTTCTTAGCTTTCCTTTACAACGATGTAATTGTGTAAGAAATGTGAGAGAAGTTCCTAATGAACCTCTTATAATAACTTGCTAACCCCATGAACGATCTTACATCATCCACGTTTCTAGGAACTTCCCATTCCATGATAGCCCTTATCTTCTTTAGATCCACTGCTATGTCTTCCTTGGAAACCACATGCCCCAAATAATATACATTTCTTTGAAAGAAACTACATTTGTTAAGCTTGTCATACAACTGATGCTCTTTTAACAATATCAATACTGTTGCTAAGTGTTCGACATGTTCTTCCTCATTCTTAAAATATATCAATATATCATCAATGAACAAAATAACAACTTGTCCAGATAAGGATGCAACACACTATTCATCAAACACATAAAAGTAGCCGGAGCATTGGTCAAACCAAATGGAACTACAACAAACTCATAATGCCCATACTTGGTATGGAAAAAAGTCTTGTGAATGTCCTCTTCTTTAATGCATACCTGATGATATCCTGATCTTAGGTCAATCTTCGAGAACATTGTTTCTCCATTCAACTGATCGAACAAGTCACAATTCCTCAACAATGGATACTTGTTCTTGATCGTCACCTTATTCAACTGCCTGTAATTGATGCACAACTTGAGAGTACCATCCTTGTTTTTTACAAACAATATTAGTGCACCCCAAGGCGATACACTTGGCCTAATGTCTCACTTGTCAAACATTTCCTTCAACTGCAACTTCTACTCCACCAACTCCAGTGTGCTCAACCTGTATGGTGCCTTAGATGTTGGTGTTTCCATTGGTACCAACTCAGTAGCAAAATTCACTTCCTTGTGAGGTGACAACTCTGAAATATCTGCTGGAAATACATCCTGAAATTGTTGTAAGATCAAGTACCTGTTCAATACCTTTGCATCCTCAGCTTCCTTACCTTTATCACTAGAAATATGCACTGCGAATAACACACACCCTTTCTTGTGACTATGCTTCACCTACATAGTTGTCACCATTCTAACTGATGTTGCCTTCTTTTTACCCTGCAAAAATTCTTTTTTATCCATTGTCATCCAATCACTCAATATATTTTTCAAAACAATCCACCTTAGTCCTATGAAGATACAACTAGTCCATACCCAAAAGTCTACTATACGACCCCAACGATAATACATTAAAATGTGCTAATGTACGCATACCATTCAACTCAAATGCAGAAGCTCTTACCCAATGATGAACTCGCTTCTTTGCACCTGTAGCCAACTGCACTAACCAAGATTATGCATGCACTTCTCTATTCAAACCACACTTATCCACCAAGTCAGGATTAACATAACTATAATTAGATACAGGTTCAATCAAAATAGAAACAACTTGATCAGAAAGATTACCGTCCATATCAATAATAGATGCCTAGTGATCTGTTTTCCTATTATCCAACACTGCATAGATATGAGGAATACTTTGTCCAACATCCTCCACTGTCTGTGCCTCCTGAGCACTGTAGATCTGCTGTCGACCACCTTGATGTTGTGGACAATCTCTCCTACAATGCTCTCCTCCACAAGTCCAACACCATAAGGGCTTCCTATCATCACCTTTGTCCTGCTCAGACCAAAATCCCCATCCTTTGTCAGATGCATTGAACTTCTTATGCAATGCTGCATTCTATTTGTTACTTGTATCTTGAGGTCTTGTTCGCTTCTTGTCCTATTTTCCTTTATTCTTATCATTACCTTTCCAATCCAACTTAGTCTCGGATTTGTGCTTTGATTACTCAATATAATGCATTAGCTTCCAGATGGCCTCCTCCAATGATCTAGGCTCATCAAACTCAATCCTATCGTTGAATTCTACTGAAAACCCACTGATGAATCTCTGAATCTTGGCCTTCTCCTCTTTGAGGTAAGGCACATACCTCAATAACTCCAAGAATATGCTAGTGTACTCATCGGTCATAGATCCCATCTTCAGCTCATAAAATTTCTTTGTCCTGTCATCATAGTATCTTTCCGATAGATACTTCTTCCTAAATAGTCACTCTAACTCATTCCAAGTCAACTCCTCTTCATGAATGCCTCTGATGTTCTTTACACATTCCCAACAAATGTCTACTTCACCTTTAAGACTGAACGTAGCTATTATGGCCTTCATGTTCGGTGAGTAATCATGTAACCTGAAGAACTTATTCATCCCAAGCAACCATGCTTTAGAATCTTATGACTTCTAAATTTCCCAATAAAATGTAGGTGGCTTTGCTTTCTTAAAATCATTTGACAAATATCCCCTATCATTCTTCCTGTAAGGATGATAACGATGATGCTCATGACACCTGTCAAAACTAGAACTAGAATAGAACATGTGTTCATCACCTCTCATATTTGGAGTGTCCAAGAACCTGCCATCTCTAATTGTGTCATCTCTATCTAACTTGTGTCCACTATAAGATATACTACCATATGCCCCATTCATCCTATCCTCTCGTCCATGGTTGATCTGAAGTGGTCCTTGTCTCTGCAATTCTAACAAAATTTGAAGAGTTGTTGCATTGACTTATGCTTGTTTGTCCTGTCATTATTTGCTTTGCAACTCCTTATTTCTTCCTTCAAGCTTCTCAATGTATCTGCTATGTTAGAAGAGTGCCCAATACCATGTTGTTCATATGATCCATAGGGAGAGTCTCGTGAACTATAGTCTACCATCTTTTATTCATATTTATTCTCTTCTTCCTACAAGGTATATTATATCAGTTAAACCAAATCATAAACAAGCCAACGTACCTTAGTATAGTTCGGGGAGGATATCTCATCTACAAGACCGACCAAGTTAGAAATATACATAGATAAACATAATCAAGTCAACATATAATCATCATTTCAACCATTATCCAGTTATCAATGCATGACTATATTGATCGCATACCATGGCTTCATGCATAACAATCATCACCAAGTCAATGTATGTGTAACAACCTATAAACACTAACATGCATAACCAGTGCATAATCGACATATATTCACAACAAATACAATTAGTAACGACACCATCAACTTTCACTAGTGACACAAATGCAACCATGACCACGACCATGCACACACAACAAGTACATATAACACATTCATAAGAAACACATATGCAACCGACATATATGCATGACCAACACACCGCTTATCCAGTCCAAGGGCTGAACCATGCTTTGATACCACTCTGTAACACCCTCCTCCCATATTTACCCAAGATAACCAGTCCATCGAGGTAAACATGTGATGAAGGGTTACCATGGTATGATTCAACTCGCCAAGTACTTTTAAGGAAGTGGAACCGATATGACAAGACCAATCTGACCTTCCACACATGCTACAGAACCTCCAGGAGCTAACCAACCCTTCCAAGTGACCAACCCCTGAGGCAACTTACCTTTTTTTTGAACTAGAGCCCTAGTCGTTCCCTTACCAAGCCCCCCAAGCGACTGAGAGCCTCCAGTCGCTCCCATAAGCTTGCCTGAGTGCGTCTGTAGCCTTTTTCTGCCAATGTTATGCAAGCAACTGTGAGATTTAAGGTTATTTTCCAGGGTTAGGACCCAGTGACTGCCCAAAACTCCATGAAACTTCCAGAATTCATGAAAGACATGATGATAATGCTTTTGATAACAAACTTGATTCATGACTTAACTGGATCCCTACTAACCATGACAAGTGTTTCATCAAACATGTCACAAATATGAAATCTACAGGTCATAACAACAAATCTTAGCATAGGGGTCTCATACTTATATGAGAATCGCTAAGAAATATTGATGCCTTAATCACAATAGTTGCATTATCATCTATTAGGTCATATATTCATTGTTCATTCATTTACAAATCAAAACATGATGAGAACCAAACATCATCACTATAATAAAACTCACTCATAACCAACATAAATAACAAGGATATGACAACCATAAAAACCACATATGAACCAATACATTTACACATAAAATACCAAGGGGAAGGAGCTCTTATTCGTGAATGCATAGGCTAACCAGGTATGGGACTTCCACCAATCACATAAACATAGATTGGGCTAAACCAAATCTCTTTTTCAGCGAATCACTCCGCGCCATATTCCGAGCATGAATGTTGGATCTCATGAAAAAAATCCAACAAAATCGAACCAGGGACCAAACTACCTCAACCCTCAACCAATGATTCCATCTCATAGTCAAAAATCACTAACCATCACTAGATTGGTCTCCACCCAAGTTGTTCAGGGCTCCAGAGCGTTTATTCCAACCAAGGCTTCCAGGACTAGTAACTTAACCCACAAATGTTGTCGGGATCGAGAACATTTGTCCAACCAAGGCTCCAGGACTAGTAATTCAATCCACCAAGGGCTCTAGAGTGTTCTTCCAACCAAGGCTCCAGGACTAGTAACTCAATCCAAGCTATTATAGGGTTTCTAGAGCATTTGTCCAACCAAGGCTCCAAGAAATATTAACTCAACCCACAACCAAAGGAATATGAGAACCAACCAAAAAACAAAAGTAAAACCCACAACACCATGATTATCTAGGAAATGGAAAGGCTAGGAAAAACCACTATCAATCCAGGCAATCCTCCATGCCAATGACAAATCATAACCAAATAACCACATGCATATGCCATGCATGCTAAAACTAGCAAGGAAATCATACATGTTACTTGGTACCTGCAAGCAAAACTTGTTGTAGCTGCTGATCCTGATGTCCTCTTGCACTTTCCTTCTTTTCCTTTGCCTTCTTTCGCCAGATCCCAAGTATGCCACACTCCTCCAAGAGTGCTCCAAGAAAACTCTAAGTGTCCAAAAGTATGAGAGAGAGAGAGTAGAATAGAGAGCTCCAAGCTAAAACTGACAAAAGTCTGTCAACTAATCCTCATAAGCCTTTTTAGTAATGATGCCTCTATTTTCTTCCATTTTCGATGATTATCTCAAGTTTTGGGAGCCAAGCCTCCCTGATTTTAAGGAAGCTATTGGTAGCTTCATTTGTATAAGTAGAGAGGCCTAGGGCCTCACTAGGGTTAGATTTTTGTTGTATTTTTGCTTATGTAAACTTTGCTCCAACTTCGAGCTTATTATTTTGTGACAGTCTCATGTAATCATGTTATTGTTTTGATAATAAAGATGGAATCTTTTTTGAGCTAGCACTGAGTTTCCTCAGAGTGCTGAAGCTCATGGTTTAGGGCTCAATATAAGTAGCCAAGCTCCTCTTGTATTTGTATGTTTTATTTCAGTTTGCAGATTAGGTTGCTGTTAGATGTATTTCTTTTATGGTTAGGAATAGGTTGCTTTTGATGATTCAATAGTTTGCTTCCATTTGTGCTTTGTATAGCAGGTTAAGCAGTGATAAAGAAAAGATTCAAAAGGCTAGAAACAGTGCCTTGGCCTCTCTTCTTCCCTTTGGGACCATGATTTGAGGCAGAGACCCTCTTGTTGCCCCAAAAACACAGATTTTCCTCATTCATAGGACTTCTAGTGTTTGCAGCTTTTTAGTAGGTTAATAGTCCAAATTTTCTTTGCTTTAGATCTTCTTCATCATGCTCACTTCTTTATTTGTAATATCCTTCTTTCATGCTTTCCTTTCTTGCAACATTCCTCAACATTCCCTTTCATATATCTTATATCTTAGATTGGTTTGATGCAAAACTCTGTTTTTCTAGATGCACTCATTTCATTGCTTGTTTGGTCTTATTGGTTGACTGTCAGTTCCTTTGTAGCAGATCTCTTCTAGCAACACGTCAGCCTATCAGTCATCCCATCCTCCATCTGATCCATGCCCTACAGGTCTCCCAAGTCTCACCTCAATTCTGCCTTAGTTTCCTGCATTTTCCATAGAACTTCTTCTTCTCTCCTTGAGCAAATCCAATCATCTTCTCTCCTGGTGGTTCATGGTAGACCATAGGTGCCCTAAAACCTCATTCCAACCTTCATCCACCTCTTTCACCCACTCTCACACCTGAAAATAGTGAAAACTGCTCTCGGCCTCCTCTTGTAGGCCTCCTGTAGAACGTTGTTTTTCCTCTTGTAGATTTCCTGTGCCCTCCTGTAGATTTTCCTATAGGCTTTCTTTTGAAGGCCAAATGTGGGAAAAGCCTCCAGAAGGCCACCTGAGACCTCCTAGGACCCATGCACAACATCCTACATCCTATCAAGTCCCAAAACCACCCTCCAATTCCACCTATTCGCTGCCACACTCACACACAATAAATTACATGCATGTCAAATTCACATAAAAATACATAAAAACCCAAAAATATGTTTTTTGCTTATTTACTTCCAGAAATAGCTTAGTTAGATGTTATTTACTTCCTTGAGTATGTAATGGAATTCCTTTCATGGTTTTCAAAGTGCTTTCTGCAAAAGTAGGATTAGGGTTTACTAGTTTTGCTTCACATTTCAGTCTTTCTCCTTTCTGCAATTAGAGTAGCATTTGTAGAGTAATATTTCTCTCCTTTCAGCACATATAGAGCTTCTTCTAGAATCCATAGAAGTTGGCTTGAGCTCCTAGTGATCTTGTGCCGGCTGACCAAGTGACAACCTACAGTAAGAACTAGTACTTGTGCATACAACATCGACACTTCCAAGTTTGTTACGAACTACAGGGTTGATAAGAGTAAAGTAAGAAGCCCATGAGTTGTAGCATTATTGCTGCAATACTGGTGCTCACCAATTTCCTCCCAGGAATTTTACACACACAATGCCTGAACACATCAAATCTCTCTTGATCAGACATATCGATAACCTTAAGCATGATTTTCAAAAACTTTGAGAGATTTACTTGAACAATCACAACCCCAATTAGTAAAAACCTTTCAAATACTCATGAGTAAACACAAACCTTCAGGGTATTCAAACATCTTGATGCTACTTCATAATTTATCATAGTAGGACTTAGAGTCTTCATAAACAAATCATGACAGGAGATTCCTCAATCATACAACTTCCTTTCCTACTTCACATGCAGCAACATATTCTACAACTGGATCCTGGTATCCTTATTTCAGCATCACTTTATCACTCATTCTCTAATTTCTTCTTCAAGGTATCCATAATGACTATAATATGCCCTCCCTCTCAACTTTGGGAGTTGTACTTTTTCCAGGCTCCTTTTAACTTAGGAATATCAACTTCTTTCTATGACATTGAAGAATCTTTCATGGCTTACATCCTTCTTATCAGAGTCATCTTTATCATCATCATCCATATAACTTTCTTCATCATGCTTATCAATCAAGATAACTTTACTTACAAATATCTTCAACATCTTGAATATTATGTACCTTCACAACTTAGATAACAAGTACAACCAAATACATATATAGAAGCATGAAATTAACTATATCAGAATCATAGAATAATGGAAGCATTAGACTTTAGACATCAAATACCTAAAGTTTGTTAGGTTTATAATCAACAAGAGTCACATACTTTTATACTTCAACTTCTTGCTAGGGTTTTGTCATAAACCCTAGACTTCATCATCAAGATTTTGAGCAACATAATCAAGATAACAATCTTCATTATATCTAGGGTCTTAATATTTCTTTCAGAGATATGACATACTCTACTAAAATATATTGCAAACCCTAGAAGCAATTCAAAAAAGCATAGTTCTATAATGCATCCAATAACTTTAGAATTCATATGTTAGACTTCTACTCGGATTTAATGCAAACCTTAGATTTCATACATGAGACACTAAGCTTCAAAAATCAAAACCAATCACAAAACAATCTAAGGTTTCAACTAAATGACCAACTTTTACTAGGGTTTGTTGTAAACCCTAGATTTTATCATCATAATGGAAACAACATTATCACATCATATCCTAGAATATCAAACTTTTACTAGAACTTATCAACAAATAGTCTAACACATATATCTAGGATAATCATGCACAAGCATAACATTATCCATTAGGTAAGTTCAAGACAAATATCAATATATTTAAACTCATACATATAACAATCTTGAATATTTGAGACATTTTTGGTAGAAATCACATTAGAAAAGTTTGGTCGATGTGTTTCAAACCAACCTATGTGGTTCATGAGACATACAAACATACACCTAGGGTTTCATTCCTAGGAGCTTACACTCGAGGCATAAGGGTTTTACTCATAAACCCTAATTTACCAAAACCTCAAGGTCTAGGGACACATTACCATCCAACCATAAAGGACTAGTGTTTCCATAATAATACTAAAGCTCCAAACATGACATTACCATCAAAACCTAAAACATCAAAAGAATAGTTTTTTTCTAGATTTCATCAGTAACCCTAAGTAGACTAGGGTTTTTCACATTATCATACCATTAGGTCAGGGTTTTATGGAGAACCTTTTAGGGTTCCACAAACATAATGATTTAATGAAGGTAGATTTATTCTAATGATTAATCACCCAAATAAGAATCTCTATGATTCAAAGGTCCTAGAAATAGCACTTGTTAGTAATGTAAAACATATTTATTAGAATGAATGAATGTACCTTTGTCTTAAAGAGAACACAACTTAGGGTCTAAGACATACCTTTGAGTTGATTTCTAGACAAACCTTCTAGGACATCAATTCCAATACTTTGTCTTGTTAGATATTCTCCATAGCCGTTGAGCATATAATCAAGCTTTTCCTAAATAAGGAAAATATAAAAAGAAATTTTATTAACATCTAGCATAAACACATCTAGATAAGGAAAGGAAAACCAAATATGAAAGATAATACAAGGAGTAAGATACTCATCTTTGTAAAATTGGTGAGGGTTCCCTCTTAATCCAATCTTGAGGGATACCTATAACTTTAACAAAACAATTCAATAATGTTTTTCCAAATCATGTTAAACCTATAAGTATTAAAAATCAAAATATAAAACAATTCAAAAACTTAGAGTAGAAGGACTTAGTAGTATAAGTCCTTTATTTCTGATTCTTCGGTTTTGTTCATCTTTGAAGATCCTTCTTCGACAACATTTGCATGATCCCTATTTCTCTTTCTATTCCTTGGATTCTTAGGATATCCGCTTCTATAGTGACCCATCCTATGAAAATTGTAGCATTCGATTTTGGATAAATCTATCTTCCTTCTAGGCCCTTTAGACTTCTTGAAGGGTCCTTTGCTTTTGTGATGAGCGAAATAGTCATTTGAAACTTTCTCCTCTTCATTCTTTTTTTTGCTTACTAATAAAATTTTGACTTCTTCTTGGCTGCATGCATTCCATAATTGTTGAAATGTGGGGGTTTCCTTTCAACTATTAAGACTTGATGAAAAGGCACTCCAAGATGTTGGTAATCCTAGAAGTGCAATGACTATAAGCTCCTTTTCAGGTACTATCTAATCAATTGTTTGGAGTTCATCTCCGATTCTATATATTCTTACAAATAAGAATGCCACAATGCCTTCTTTTGTCATTTTTATATATCTCAATTCATTCTTAATACTTTCTATTTGTCCAAGATTCTTAATTGTGAATAATTTGGATAATGCCTCATACATTTCTTGAGCATAATATATGTTGTATATCTATGGGATGAGGTTATCCTTTATTCCATCCACCATTAGTGTCACGGCCAATATTTCTATTTCTCTGAAATTTTCCTTTTTGGATCACTTGACTCATTTGTAGGCTTCTTTACTTTTCCTTTGACTAAATCCAAGACTTTATTATTCTCGAGGATGAAATCTGTCCTCTTTTTCCATGCCCTATAATTGGATGTTCCTTCTAATTTGTTTTCTCCCTTCATTGAGTTATACATTGTCCTTCAAGATGGTAGGCTTGGCTTCTTATATGATCCTTTTGATGACCCTTATTCAAACTTCTTAAAACTCCTTATTCTCCTTTTAATAGATCTTCAAGATGCCTTTTTCCTTCTTCTTCACCTTAGCTTTGAAACCATGTTAGAAAATAAGAAAGGCATAAATATTTTCTTTATGTTGATAATTACTTGTGATATTCTTATGTTCTTATTAACTTTCTTGAGTTCTTCTTTTATCTTAGTTCATCAAGAAATTACCAATAACAATAACACGAAGATCAAAGACACCAGATGTAGGCGGACAACCAATGAAAAACCCATATCTAGGGGAAAACCTAGTCAACAACTCTTCCTTAATAATTTCACGAGATGATCAAAGACTCCTTGACCTAGACACAAACCTCCTCCAACCACCGAGTCAACCATTCCCTTCTTCTATAGATGTTAACCTTCGAACAACAACTTTGACCTAGATGCAACAACAAGATTTCGACCCAGCAATAGCCCAACAAAACTTTGATCCAACAATATCCCAACAAAACTTCGACCCAGTAGTAGCCCAACAAAAATTTCGACCCAACAGTTGCCTAGCAAAATCTTCGACCTAGTAGAAACTTGGACCCAATAGTAACTTTGACCTTCTAGCAAATAGCCCAGTAAATCCACACGTGTGTGAGTGGAAGACAACTCAAAAACTTCGATTTTCCTTCTCCAGCAAATCCCTTCCTTCTCTTGGAATTTCACACTTTTTCAGCCTCCTCTTGGATATCGAGTTTGTGTGAGATATGTCCTCTAAATGAATCGAGCTACTTGTATATATACCCTTTTCTAAAGTTCGATTTATCCTCTTGTAGGCTGGCTTGATCAGGTAAGGGCTGACTTTGTGTGGAGGTGACAAATGACTTATTTTACTCAATATTAATTCTTTTTACATGATTCAAAGGCCCAATAAGGGTCTCTTTAAATGGACAATGACACTAATGACTCAAGACTAAACCCATAAGTCCTCAATGGGGACTTTTACCTAAAACATGATGACTGAAGCATGAAATCCATGCTTTAATAAGTCATAACAATAAAATAAAAAAATCTTTTTCTTTCTTTTGATAAATACATTTCATTATGACTCAATTACAATTATGAAGACCAAACCTAGATACATTCTTCAATACTTGGGCTCCTCATATTTCCCATGGAGATTCAACTTCAAGAACTTTGAATTTTTTTTTTATTTAGTTCTCTTATTTCTTATGGAATTTCAATTCTAGGTTTTAGGTTGGTAAACTATGGGTAAACTATCAACAACATCAACATATTAACTAACCAAAACACTTAATAAACTTGATTTGGTAAACAAAAAGATAGAAATAAACTTCAATAGTAATTTCTGAAGGACATGTATAATAATCCTTTTCGTGTTTCTACCAAATATCATATGTATCATTTCAATATCCTTTCCACGTTTATTTTTCTTCCCAAGTTCAAAATTTTCCCTCATCTTCTATTGCCTTATATTGGATAAACCTATTGGTTTTATCTTCTAATTACCGTCATTAACTTTCTAAGATCCAAATAATTATAAAAAAAATATAATGAGATAAATAAGAAGGCATTGTTATCTATACTAAAAGCTAAATGCTTCAGAACTTGTAAAGTTTACTTATGGAAAATTTGTCATAGTCTTTATAGGTAGGAATGGATGCCTACTTCTTTGTAAACATCTCACAATTTTCATTTGTTTTAATATCAACACTATTACTATGATACACACAAAATAATTGTTATTTCATACTATTGTTTTCATACAATAATTATTATTTGTCAAAATAATTGTTTTCATACTATTGGTTGTATCAATTGCTAAAGGTGAGAATTATTTAGGTCGGGAAGAGGATGCCACTAGGATTTCTTATCAAATTTTGGATAATTTTTTATGGAAATTACCTTCAATTTTTTTTTCTTTAACTTGTGGTTGTATAGGATGTGGCAAACATTTCATGACAGACACTTTTTTTCCTATCCTTTATAGGATATCTCATGTGACTCCAAAATCCCACTCATGGCTATTATCTTGGACCAGAAATACTTCTATGGAGTTGTTTTTCTTGTGTTTTCTACTACTTCTCTTTGTCTCAACTCAAAGAATATCCTTATGAGAAATGTAAGGCTTCCTTTTTGGCCTTCTTACCGCCCTTTTTAATTCATTTATTTTTTCTAACAAAGAGACTAGAAAATCTAGCTTGGCTTCAAATTTTTGCATATATGTTGTTATAATTGTGGTGTCTGTAAGGACAAGGGAAAATAATGTCAATTTTGTTTCTCATATCTTTTATTTCTTTATTCTGAGATTCCACATCTTGTATGATTTGCAACAATTCCTTGTGAAAATAATCTATATTATGTCCTGTCAGTGAAGCTTGTATATTTGAGAAATTTAATAGCTTACATTCATATGACACTGACTCTCCTAATGATGAACATCTTATTGGAATATATTCTCTTTTCCATTTCATATCATTAGAAAATTGTCTAAAAGGGACAGTTGGAAGGTTTATTCCTAGTAATATGACTCTTCTCCACTAGGGAATTTCTTGATTTGACTTAAGCCTTCTCTTAGCAATAATAACATGGCCAACCAGAATGAATGAGGAGAGGAAGTTGCTATAGATATTATTCCTTGGAGAGTGTTAATTTTTTTCTTGGTAGGAAGGACAGGTGTTATGAGCCCCTTTATGAGGTTCTTTTGCAGAATTGGAAGGATTGCTTTTGTATGTACAAGAATGTTAAACTTTTATTTGATTTGTTGGGGGGGCATAACTCATGGATTTTTAAATATTGGGTTCTGGTTATGGCAGACAAGGGTCTTGGATTTCAAGTCTTATTAATGTGAGTGTGCATTTGGGTTTTTAAGTTTGAGAACTTATCTTACCAAGTTGTTGGGTATTAGATGCCAGTCCAATCAAAGGTTAGAGGTTGGACTTGTCTGGATTTATTTTTTTCTACCACGTTGTGTAGTCGAGAGGTATTTTGGATAGAATTTCACAAAGGAGGAAGAGTATCATTGCCAAATCGAACAATAACCATTGATTTTAATTAGATTACACAGGAATTTACAAACATGTCAAATCCAACTGGAAGAATATAGGCTTTCAATAGATCATATATGTATGGGTCATCTAAAGATAATAAGAACTTAGAAAAGATAGTAGAAAAAGTTGGTCCATCATTAAGAGGTGCAAAAAACCCTCCTATCAGTGCATCTAAGAAGTTATTATGTATGGTATAAATTACATAGCATAAAGAGGAGTATGGAAAGTATGGCTAGACAAGAGGGCCTAAACCAAATTTGATGGCTCCACTATGCGCATACAAAAAGCCTTGTTTCTTGGCCCAATCTATGATATCAAAATCTAGGAGTTTTATATTAACTGGATAATCTGAGGGAGAAAAAGGAATATCTACTAAATGTGTCTTAATGAAGGAATGAGAAATATAATGCCACCACTTTAGCTTATATAATTGACTTGGATTAATGGGAGGTAGCTGCCAATGTTTCGTGGAGTTTTGTTCATCTATAAATATTAGACTCCCATGTGAAGAAACTGTAGACAAAATAAAATCTTGTCGTTTTGAAATTGAGATCACGGTAGAACCATCTGAAGTAATTTCTAATTGATCCAAAGACAAATCCATATCGACAGAGATATATTTTAACAGAGTTGTAACAAAGTCAAAAGACTAAATAGGGAATGACCTCAAGGTCTTAACAATGCCTAGCTTTGGCATAAACAGACCAAAACAACATTGCCTCACATCCCAAAATAAACCATACTATTACACCAACCATTTAATCATAAAGAAATTCCTTCGAAATTATACACATGGCAAGAAACTAAAATATTTCATAACAACATCAATGCGCTTACTTGATTACAGAAGTCGGAAGACTGCTGAAAAAGTGTGGCTCTGATACCAATTTAACTCCAAAGACTCAAACTTTGACAAATATTTGTTCAATATAAAGCAATTACTCCATTCCTTCAAGAATACTTAGAAAATTACAGACTCGATGCAAATAACATAATTTGAACTACTATGGAAGCTTCCACTTTATGTTCTCATTCATATCTTCCTATGCATGCGTAGGCTTATCACTTTCCCTAAATAAGAATAACTCAAGCTTAGAGAGAGGGAGCTTTAGAATATTTAGACTTGACTCTATGACTTCGAATGCCCAAAAGGATAGAACTCCTCATTGTTTATAGAGTTTGGAGGGAGCAAGGGGAATATTTGAGGATATGACTTGATTTCTTAGGCATGCAGAGATCGCCCTTAAATATCATATTCGTAGATTCCTTGAAATGTGGGTCAATACTTGCTAGAAGTCTGAGAAGTCATCTTCAAGGATTCTTTCAAACAATTTCTCAGAAGGACTATGTCCTTAAAGCTAGATTATTCTTATAGCCAAGAAACTAAAGGACTCACGAAATGAATTAACACTGAAATATACTCATGGTTGATAGCCCAAAGTAATTACATAGTGGCATGATATGCCACCTGTTATCACTCAGGTTGTTCCCTTTGACTCCTAAGGGAATACGGTCGAGGTAACCACTAACCAATCTTTTAGTTGTAGGTCCTAGCCTACCTGCAGCCAGAGAGGGCTCTCTCTTTGGGATTTAGCTTTGTTTAAGGGATGATTTTAGGCTAGCTATGATGAACAGGGTTTGAGTCTTAAGATTGTTGGATGGTGATCTCAGATAGAACTAGTATGCAAGTATATGACTGTTTTTTCCATTGGGCGATGGAGTCAATGAGAGTGTAATTACTGAAAGAGTTTCTCGATGAGAAGGTAGTACCACAGAGCGGGATAGTCAGGCTAGGAAACAACTTTCAAATTTGGTAATGATGGAATGAAGTCAGGGAATGAAAAGCAATCAAGAATCTTTCATTATGGTGGCAGAGGGAAAAAATGGATGAATATTGTCTAGGAGCAATTAAGAATTCCTAAATAGTATTCAAAATGAGAGAACTAGTGCGAACATGAGCAGTTAAGAATTCATATTCATGACTAATCCTGAAGAAAACATAATAGATAACAGAGATTGAACATAAGGTGCATTCAAACAAATCTTATGCTATTCTTTTTCTCTGTTACCAAGATCATGAAACATAGATGAGATTTACAAAATAGAAAACATAAGACACAGTTTAGTATAACTTATTGTTCCATAGCATGACATAGGAATTCTGTAGCAAGTCCCAGAACATCGAATCCACCTTTAGATTATTTAGACACAGTGAACTTCAACAGCCATTTGTATTAACACAGTCTGATATCTTATAGCGCAGTTCAGAATGAAGAAATCATCAACTGAACCACCAACCAACAACCCTTATTACATTTTTTAGGGCTGTATTTATAGGAAAAATATCTACAAAACAGATCTGATAGAAGATCAGAGGAAATAACTACAATCAACCTAACTTCTCTTGCAAGTAATGTAAAAATATCTATCTAATGCTGCGCTGGGGGCAGCTGTTACAAAAAATGAGGCTATGTGGCCTTTGCTGTTATGTGCTGGCCATTTATCATAACTGTGCATTGGTCTCTGCTCCACTGCTCTTGAGTGGCTTTGATGTGCATTAACTGTGATCTAAGAGCCTTAAGTGGCTTCACCGCTTTCTTTGACTTTGATGGAGGCTTTAATATTCACCTGCTTTGATATTGTCGATCTGATACTCTTTGCTGCTTCACTGATACTTTTTTAATTGAATCTGGGCTTTATCTTCCCTCTGATACTCTTTAACGCCTGAATCGGGACTCTCTTTCTCAGTTGATCTTCTTTAAACTGTTATATCGCCCTTTTTATCTCTTTTGGGCAAAAATGACTGCTGCAAACCAGGCGTTGGATGAGGCTTTCCATTTTGGCCCTTTTTTCTTACGGGCTTCCTAAGCTGCGATTTCGCCTTTGCGTGTTTTTTCGGCGGATGACGTCAGCATGACGTCAGCGGTGGGACCCAGTACGTCGGATGATGTCAGCAGTGGTACGGTGAATGACGTTAGCAGGGTGACATGGTAGGGTGACATGGCAGGGTGATGTGGCAGGGTGACATGGCGCAGGTACAACATAGTGGCAGGCGACGTGGCGGCATCGTCATGCGGTGACGTAGGCAAGCAGAGAGGGCGGTAAGCAGTTTGCGTCAGACCGCTTTTGGTATGGGAGTAGTATGTGTCAGGGGCGGCCTGATGTAATAGGCGGCCGACAACTATCCCGGTGTACGACAGTGAAACTATCGACCATCGGGTGCTATCTTACCGCTACAAAGGGGCGCCCGATATTGATCAGGGCCATTGGATCTGGGAGGGCCGATCCTACGGCCGACGGGAGGGAAAAGTGATCGGGGTTTAGTGGGAAAGCGCGCCCAATAATCATTAATTATTTGCGGCTTCGGGTGGGTTAGAACCTTAGGTTTTGGGTTAAATGTTTTTAGCGCGGGACTATGGTTATTTATTAATCGGACATTAATAAAATCCAAATGCAATGTGCGCGGAGGGTGTGGTATGGTGTTATGTGTGTGGGGAGGTTAATATGGTTATTTATTTAACCATAAGTTAAATAAATCCCAAGGGTAACGACGCGGAGGGGCTAACAATGGGTCCCAAATGGACCTAAGGGTTCCCGACTTATATTTATTTGGCTATAGTTTGCCATGGGGAGGAATATTTAGTGTTTTTTTGGGGTTTTTATATAGTTTCTTGTAGAATAGGGGGAGGGGAAATGATTTAGGGAGCTAGATAATAGAGTTAGATGTTAATATGAGGTCTTTGGAATGTAAAGGAGGGGATGTATGCTAAGTTTATAGAATGGAAACTTAAGCATAGGGAAATGAATGGATTGTGTACAAAATAATTTTTACACAAGAAATGTGGCTTCTTTTCACTAAGTTAACTCAGATGTCAACTTGGTTTTAACAAGGATGGAGTGAAACTGGACTGGTTGGGCAAATCCCAAGGTCCTCAAGGGGATGTTAGTGAGTGATTTGGGAAATAAGAAGAAGGGAGAGTTAGAAATGCCTTGCTTGATCTGATCAAAATGAAAAAGTGCTTCAAAATTGTGATCTAGATACATATAACACTTGAAAACATGAAATGGATCACATATCTTGATTTCTGCAACCACAAAACTACTTACCCAACCTACTTTACCTAGCATTTTTTCTTATTTTGGTTTGGGTGCACTTGAACTAGCAAACCAAACTTTTCAACTTTTTCTTTCTACTGTCCTCCTATCTACATCTATGCTTCTTTCATCCAGGGGCTCAGATTAGGCTGTTGAGCACCCTTGCTTCTCTACCTATCTAAGAATCTGCCAAGATTAAACTATTTGGAGAGATAATGATTCTCTATATTCTACAATAGGAAATTGAAACCTAGGGAGACCAAGATTAAACTGTTTGGACCTCCCTTTAACTGAAAATTCTTCAAAAATGGAATAACTTATCAAAATTGGAATACAATAGAGGCACTTAGACTAGCACACTCTCATGGACACTTCTTTGGCCTCAGTAGCAAATATGCAACCTTGCAGCATGCAAAGTATGACATATTTGGTATGTAAAAATGTCGATCATGAAAGATGAATACCTGCTATGAGCAGGAGGCTAACACCACCCACGAAGTGAGTAAAGTAAAAACTGCAATATTCTCATGGCCAACTGGCCATAGTACTTTACATAGTACACAGTGGAGTGATATGCCACCCACGAAGGGACTAAAGTAAAAGCTATAATATTCTCATGGCTGATAGGCTAGAGTAATTACATAGTACATAGTGGAGTGATATGCCACCTATGAAGTGACTAAAGTAAAAGTTGCAATATTGGCCGAAAATCTAGAGTTTTTACATAATATATACTGGAGTGATATGCCACCCATGAAGCGACTCAAGTAAAGGTTGCAATATAATCATGATGGAATAAGGGTCCACCATGCTTTCGAATGAGGGGATTTATAACTCCATTCAATTTTGTAGATTTTGGAGCTCCTTCCAAGTCATAATGTCATCTGACCAATATGGATGTTTAGATTCCGTGTAATATAGGACAAACAAAAGATAATCATCAAGGCATCTTCCCGTGATTATTCCAGTCATGAGTGGATGATCTTTCGTCAATAGGTACTCCCCTTGGTATGATGTTTTGGTGTTGAATTTGTAGGTCCATTATTCTCGTGCAATGCTAATCATGTCATTCTGCTAATTTTTTAGTTCCTTGTTAATTATCACTGTCTCTATAGTGTTTAACAAAGATAATTCATAGTTTCAGAACTTTAATTTAAATTTGTGCCATAATTCAAACTGTGCAACTCTTAATAGCTCATCTTCGATGTTCACAATGAATTATGCCCCTTTGTAGTTCCAATTAACCATTGGCATAATTTTTTCAACTAAGACATCTATCCATATTGACCATGACTGTTATGAAACCAGCTCACAAAAAGATAGAAAAGAGAGATCAACACCTTAGAATTCAGCCTCTTCGAGGGAAAAACCTCCTTTACAATACACAAATGAAAAATTCTTGGATGATACAAATGAAAAGACCTCCTTTCTATATATAGGAGTCTAAGGGGTCATAATATAATTAGAGCCGACAAAACAATAATAATGCAAGGGCACAATAATAATGATAGTGGGCTTCTATGGGGCACAATAGTAATAATATGGGCACTACATGGGTACATCAATATAATAAGGGGGTTGTACTAACAACAATAAGGGGTTACACTAGTAGTATAGGGGCCTAACATGCCCCTCTCCTTCAAAAAGCGTTGTCCTCAACGCTTGAGTAGTTCTTGTCCTCCCATGTGGAATCTTCAGCGGGTAAGTTCTTCCACTTGATGATATACTCTGAAATTGATCGGTTTCGTAGCTGTCAGGTTCTTGTTTCTGTGACTGCTGCAGGTTCCAATATGATTTTTCCTTCCTCTTCAGTTTCTAACAATATTGTTTGAATTGGGATCTTTTGCAACTTTTGAATAAGTGGCCATACTTCTTAATCCTTCTTCCATTCATCCCTTGCTTCATTTATCCAATCTGGTTGGATAATAGAAATAGCACAAAACAGTGCTTCCACATCCTCATCCTTGAAGAGTCTTCCCATTCGGTAAGGTCGCCATTTTTTAAGTGCATATAGTATTGCCAACATTTCCTTCTCATAAATAGCTTGCTTGAGACGTAGCAGTAAACATTCCCAATCACCTACATCAAAACATTTTTCACTATGATGTTGATCTACCTGTTGTTTCATTTGATTTTGCACCAAAGTGGCGTTATGCTTTAAAAGTTGGAGAACTTGTTGTTGATGCTCGATGTGATCTTTCACTGCTCGAACCTTTTTCTTCTTGATATGTCCTTCTATCTCTAGAGTTTGAGGAGTGGTAATTTCTTCCAATCCTTTACAAGATATGGCCGGATTCATTTCTTGATGCTCGATGTGATCTTTCACTTCTTAAACATTTTTCTTCTTAATATGTCCTTCTATCTTGATAGTTTGAGGAGTGGTAATTCCAACCAATGCATTACAAGATATGGTTGGATTCATTTCTTCTTTCTCAGTGTGATCTTTCACTTCTTGAACCATTTTCTTCTTGATATGTTCTTCTATCTTGAGAGTTTGAGGAATAGTAATTCTTTCCAATACTTTACAAGATATGGTTGGATTCATTTCTTCTTTCTCTGGGGTTGGTTCCTGGTGTATATCCTCTTCTTTTGATGTTTCTTGATCTTTTTCTTCCTCCTCTTCATAATCTATGTAAAATAATTTCTTCTCAGCACACTTATGACCTCTAGTGCATTTGCTATCACAATTGTAACAAAGTCCTTTTTCTCTTTTTTCTTCCAATTGTTGTGGTGTCACCCTTGTAAGTTGTGGAAAGCTAGGAGAAACAACACTTCCATGTTTATGGTTGTGAGGGGTAGAATTCCTTGTTTCCATAATTTTGCTTTCCACTTTTCTTGCCAACCTAAATGCCTTCTGTTGAGCTAATTTATGTGACTAAATTAACGCAAGTATTATTATCAATCCGGGTTTGTGAAACTTAGAGGCAAATCCACTATTTGTGAAGATCAAGTATAACTACACTTTGAAAGATAAATGGCAAAAGAAACTAAGGAAACATGTATCTAAAACTCTTAATTCAATCAGCTTAAAAGAGGAAACACTGAAAGAGTTCTTGACTCAAGAGATCTGCTCTCACCTCAATTATGACTTCAATGAATTAGAGATTATAATCAAAGACTCAAGATGCATAAATCATACATGAAAAAGAGCTCTTAACTTAAGAGACATTCAAAGTTTTCCATAATAACTCATTCATCTTAAGGTATAAATCTAAATAGAAACAAACTGCTTGCATGTAAATAAAGGACTAAATCTAATTCACCATTTCAAAGAGAGAATGCTCAACTTGAGCACTTGCTTGCCAACTCAATTAGATGATGAAGAAACCATTAACAAATGAAATTAATAACCATGATGCAATCTGAAATAAGACTTTTGAAAAACTAAAGCTATCATCAACCAGATTTGCAATGAAATAAAACTAGTCTAAATTGGAAGTGTACTTAGCTTGGTGTGGGGGCCCTCCACCCTTGCCTTGCACACTTATGAAGATGATATCAGAAGCTTTAGATCAGTCAAACATCCATGTATTGATCAGCAAAATGAAAGTAACACAAGTCTCCAACTTAAGTCTTCACACCAAAAATATTACAGAATAAAAGTATCAAATGTCAAGTGTGTTGAGCCATCAAAATGTGGCTCTTAAATAATGAGTTTATGAAACCAACTGATCTGAAATCACTCTAACAAACATAGCTATCCTAATCCACCTATCCAAGTTGAATCCAACTCCCTCATCCCAAGAAATATGACTAAAATCAGGGAATCCTAAAACAGCCCTATTTAAATGGGATTTCTGGACTAGTCATGATTGACTAGCTCCAAAAAGGCATAATAAAGCTCGTTCTGTTGGAACCAAGCATAGGTGGCTTGGTCCTAGTTCCCAAGCTTTTTATCCATGCATCCCATTCGTGCTGAAGTGGCCTGCATCCATATCAACCATGAAGTGATTACAGGAATTTCTGAAATTGCCAAAATTGCACTTAAAATCAAACTTTTATAAAAACTTTAGAAATTGACAAATTAAAGTTAAATACCTGATTAGACATCAAATATTCATTAAAATGAAATGGATGAAGTGAAAATGA
>APFE031264869.1:26304-42595 GCA_000404065.3 Pinus taeda | reverse complement strand
AACAATAAGGGGTTACACTAGTAGTATAGGGGCCTAACAACAACTTTCTGACCAAATTTTTGGTTTCTGCGCATATGCATATTTCTCTCTTTTGCCTTATTAATGTTAATAATAAAGTGTAATGTTCCCATGATATAGGTCCTGAACCACTGTCACAATAACATAATCCATAATTATCATTGTCAATATGCATATATCTCACATCTCTATTGATATTTGCTTCTGTATTTGCCGAGTTAAGTCCTGCTTCTATTTGTTGTTCCCATATCTTCGTTATTTGAATTTGGAGAGGTGATGTCTTGATCTCTTTAATTTGGCTTGTATAAAGTTGGTTGTCTACTCTTTCTCTATTGTACAACTCTATTACTTCTCTTCTAATGCTTGGTTTGCAAATCAACTAGACCCTCTATAACTTTTCTTCTTTGGGATTTTTTTTTTTTGCTTCTGTTTATGTCTGAATCCTTTCTATTGGTCCTTTCCCTTTTTCCATGTGGTCTCTTGATAACATAGCCAAATACGCACAATTTTATTCTCTAGTTAACATATTATCCAAGGATTTTAACCTTCTAGGTTTATGCTCAATGTCGAAATCAAAATTATCTAACCAAAGAGCCCATTTTTGTATCCTGGAATGACTTTCTATAATCAACTTATTAGATTTTAGCATTCCTGGCAAGACTTTCAAATCTAAACTTATGAGAAAATGGATAGGTTTTAAATACTACCTAAAATGATGAATTATTTTCTTTACAACTAACAATTCTTTATGACTTGATGGGTAGTTTAGTTCTGCCCCATGGAAGGATCCAGAGGCATAAGAACACACTGATTCTTTTCCACCAATTTATTCAAGTAAGACTCCTGGCCACTTGCTATTAGACAAATTTGTTTTAATGATATACTTCCCTTTTTCTATGGGTAGGGATAATGGCGACAATTCTTTGACATTTTCTTTTATTTTCTTGATTGCATTAGTCATTGTTAGAGACTAGGCAGGGGGATTCTTCTTTAATCTCTATTGGAGTATTAGTATGTCTTCTGTTTGTCCTTTGTAAACTGGCCTAATATAGTTTAGACTACCCAAGAACCTACTTTGCAATATTAGGCTAGGAAAATTAACATGAGTTAATATTTCTTTAAATCTCATTTTCATTAAAAGTATGTGCATATTTAAAAAGCTTTTGTTTTAATATATAAATAATATTTAAAAAAGATTAAATATTTCAATGTACACATTTTTTTTTGTCAAGTGGCTTGAGTTCATTGGAGATTACATTAGGCTTGACCCGTGGCTTGAGAAACCACGAGCCAGTGGCATCTAAGTCGTCAAAATCACCGAGGATTACACCTGACCTGGGCCACACTAACCCTTAACATTATTGAGTTTTTTCCCACAGAGTTTTGAACCAGTGCCTTCACGCCACAAAGTGACTTAACAATACACCTCATCATCGTCTATTCTACGCCCTGTGGGCTTTCTTATTTTTATTTTTGTTATTATATCTATATACAATTTTAAATTATTCTAGGCCCCATGGGATTTCTTATTTTTATTCTAGTTTATTGTTGTTTCTTTGTATTTTATAGCCTATAGAAATGGACATGGATTATATTTCACAATTGCATCATTATTATAAATAAATTACAAAGAATGAGAAAACTCTACCTCACCATTGGCCATTTTTAAAGTCACATTTGTATTGTGCCAAAAATTGAGCATAACTAAAGTAAGAAGTCATTCATTTAGTCACATAAAGTACTATTTTCTATTTTACTAGATTCTTCACTAATTATAAAACACAAGTAAATATATCTGAATCAATATGAAGGCAATTTATGAGGAAAAACCCCAAGTTGGAGGGGAAAAAAACGAACAAAATTATATATACATGATTTTTAACATTCCATCATGGAAAAAAATGCCTCAATTTTTTGTAAATACATAACCTAACATCAAAATATATCCATAATACTTGCTGTTGACTATCCAAAATTAAAACTTTCCAAAAAAAACTTAAAAGCTGTTGATATGTGGTCATATATTTATAAATAATAGTTCATAGTAGGTAAAAACGATTATAAGATATAGAGATAAAAATAAAAATAAATTACTTATGGCCAAGGCTCATGATGATGTTCTAATGTGTTTTCGTCTTCTACTATTGTAATCTTTCAGATGCTGATGTGCAGTTCCAAACTAGCTTTTGAGAGATGGTTGGATTCTTGGTTCCTATTCCTACATATGGTGATATGCGATGTGAAATAAAGAACTAGTAAGCTATTATATAGGTTGAACGAGCGGATGTAGAGTATAGTTATGTCGACTATTGAGACCCTTCATCCAATTTATAACCAAGAGGGTGTCCCCATACATATGGAGTTGTAAAATGCTTTTATCCTGTGCCCACTGAAGTACTGATTTTAAAGCCATAAGATCTATGTAATTATGTGAGACTAACCTCAAACTTACTAAGAAAGAAATGTGTTGTGTACTAGATTAGTAGAGAATGCCCCCTGCTTCCCCCTCGGGGGATTTTTTTTGGGTGACACTGTGAGAAAAAGCCCAAGGTAAGTCATTTTGTACAAAGATTTTTGCATTTAGAGTATTTGAATAATTGTTACTACAAGAACTAAAAAATTCCATGATGGATAAACTAGTAATAGTAATTTTGATAGAAGAGGGAGTAGAGTTCTTGAGGATTGCTCGATTCCTATCCAACCTACTTCCCTATGCCACAACAAGAGGAAGAACCTTTATGATGACTTTTATGAGGTAAAAATACCCAATTTAGATTCTCTTCAACTGAGAGGCCATCCCATGAGTGCGATTTGTCTTCTAGTCATTTTAATTCAACTTATATTGATTGAGTAAATGGACATTGGATAAAAATATGATTGATAATTTCTACATTCATTGAACAATGAAAGCATTTAGCACAATCATGAAAGGATTGTTTTTGTAAAAGGTTCCAAGTGGTGGCGTTTTTTATGAGAAGCAACCACATAAATAATTTTTCTTTTGAGGGACATTTCATCTTTAAAAGTTTTCTCCCTCACCAGGGAGTCATGGGATTCAAGTTGTCTTATACTAGATGTGAGTAACTAGATTTTGGAGAGTATTTCCCTGAGGAGTGATGGCACAAATGAGCTAGTCCAGGGAGTCAAAGACGAGAACATATGATTTTTTTAGGAATAATTATAGCTATCCCATATCCAAATATGTGTCATCTTCTAGCTGTAATTCGTGAGAAGATAGCCATTTTTGTGTGCTCAAGACCAAATGTCTCCTAGAGATTTGAGTTAAGAAGAGGAACCCTTCATGATTGAGGCATGTAACTATAGGGCTTGATAATGGGATTTTGTTGACTTCCTATCCTAATTATACCACTAGGCTATCTCCAATTTTCTATCACTTTCATTGACCAATAAGAGGGAAATCCAAGATGATAGCCTTCCATATAACTGACCCATTTCTTGAATATTTTATTGGACATTGATTCCAATATAAGATTGATAAGGGTCTAATATATTTATGATACATGGTTCTATCCCATAGGCCATTCCTATTTATAAGATGCCACACATTTTGTTGCAAGAGTTTTTAAGAAGAGGAGGAAGTTTTTGAGGCCTAATTCCCCTTAACATTTTGAAATGGCTATGGATTATATGTAGTGTAAAAGGATTTTTTCTTTGCTTCCATACCCAAATAAACCACATAGAAATTTTCTTTGTTTTATTTAATATTATTTTGGGAAGCCATGCAAGAGAATCCCAATACACAGAGATTGCCTCTATGATTAATTTCACTAGCACAAGCCTTCCAGTTTAGGATAACCATTTGTTACACCACACCAAAATGTGCTTTTGAATTTTTGCAGTAAGTCATGTGTAGCCCGATTTCAAATATGAGTTCAATTATAAGAAAACCCAAATATTTAAGACTTCTCCAAACTTTACAATTTAAGAGGGTAGTACATTTTCAATGATGGGAATCTCCTCAACAAAAAGTCCCCAACAATATGCTAAGGACTTTTCTCTATTTATTTTCTTTCCAATTTCCAATGATAATGTTTCCAACATACCTCATAAATTTTCCTTATATCTAAGGCTCCCATCAAGGAACATTAAAATATCATCAATGAAGAGAAAGTGTGAGATGCGAAAAAGATGATTGGTGGAAATTCCATTAAAAGACATTACATGTATAACACCATTTGATAAAAGACTTAAATCCCTTTTTTCACCAAGAGGAAGAAAAGGGGGGAAGTGCACAATCTTGTTGAAGGTCTCTCTCCACATCGAGAAAAAGGGAGGCTACACCAATGATTAAGATCGAAAATGATGTAGAATTGATATCGTTTATGACCCAAGAGGTGAGCTCATAAGAGAAATCAAAATGGACAAGAAGGAGCCTAATATCAACCAAATTACTTGGTCAAATCCTTTTGAGAGATCCACTTTTTAGACCACTCCTTTTTAATTAGAAATATGGATAAAATGAAAACCTTCTTGTGCCAAGCCTATGGCTTCAGCAAATTTCCTTCCTTTTAGGAATCTGAATTTCTCTAAGGATCTGCAAAAGGATGTCCTTGATATAGATAACAATAACCTTGGAAATGATTTTATAGATAAAGTTGTAGAGAGAGATTGGTCTAAAGTGGTCAAATGAGGAAGGGTTGTCAGTTTTTGGGAATAGAGCAATAAATGTGGAGTTGAAGGGGGCTAAGATATGTTCAATGGATCAAGAGTATATGATCACTTTTAGGAGATCCTCCCCAATGAAATCATAGAATTCAATAGGAAGGCGATCTGGACCAAGGCTTTTCCATTTTTGAAAATTACAGAGAACCTTTTCCAGTGCCTCCTTTATAACTTCTACTATCAGTAGATCATTTCTTTCATTGCCTCTGAAACCAAGGAAATGTATAGAAACCTACATGATATTGTTGACTGTGGCTTTGGTATCAACTTTGAAAAGATACTTAAAATGGTTAATTCCTTCTGTAGAAATGTCCTTGAATGAAGTAGCAAATGGTCCATCTTCTCTCATGATTTTCCAAATGGTTTTAACTAACTACTTATGATTAGGAAAGTGGTTAATATATTTTTTTTGTTCATCTCTGACTTATAGCCAAAGGGCCCTACTTTTCATTCTCCATTCCTTTTCCTTATCAAGGAGAATTTTCCTTCTTTTCTCCTCCAAATACTTCTTATGGTTCTTCAATTGATCAAAGAAGAGGCCCTCAACTTCTATAGCTTGGAAAGAACAAATTGAGTCTTCTATTTCCAATAACATTTTGGTTTTTTTTTTTTTTGGTAGGCCATGTAGTGACGATGGTTGGTTTGGATTTTCTAAGGTTTTCATGGAATTGAAAGGGAGGGGAAGCTCTCTCATATAGGTTGTATGTATTACAAAATATTTTATGACCTGAAAAAGGAGTCCTCAAACCAATGCAGATTTAGCTTAGATTGGCTCAGAGAATTTGAGATAGATTCAATTAGTTCAAAACATATGGGGAAATAGTCTCAATTGGTCTATTATATTTCTAAATAAAAACCCTTTATCTTTCACATTGATGATTTTTTGATAACCTTAAAATTTATATGACTATCTTATTACAAATTAAAACATATCATATCCACTCTTACACAAAGCATTGCATTTACCTCCTCAAATACTCTTCTATTTCTAATATATATACATTGTATTTGCTTCCTTGATCTACCTAATAACCAAGCAGGCCCCTTCTTGTATTTGTTTTGTCCAAAAGGAGGCTCTTTTGGTATTGATTGAAGGCATATGCTCCTAAAATCAGGTAACCCCAAAATTCTTGATAGCCTCCTAGATACCCATTGGTTCATGTTTTATTTATGCTTACTTTTCCCCTTATGCTATTATTACATGTGCTTATTGGGTTGGGTGTCCCTTAGCTTATTTATCGTCATCTTATGTATTTGGAACTTCCATAAAATTTATATTTTTGTTGCCATCAAGTATCTAGATTATCTTATTTATTCTCTGCCTAATGTTTCTATTTTAACTGCTTCTATCTCCAATATTGTGATACCTCTCTACTAGTTTACTTGATCTTTTCTTTGATTAATCTAAATTAAGTTTCACTTGTAAACTTCTTGTATATTTGACAAAAATAAGTCAAAGGTTTTCCTTTATGATGTAGACCCTAATATCGACCTCCCGTAGCTCAAAGATTTTCCTATTAAATTTTTCGATCTTAATTTGGAACTACTTGTTATTCTCTTCTCGCATAAAAATCACCATTAGAAAATTCCCATTGAAACCAAGTTTATCATAAACCCAAAATAATAGAACCTTAGCAACAAAGGCGTCATCTTGAATTCAATAATCACTATGATACTATATGTAAGTTTTAAATATTTATAGTAAAACAATGTATACACAAAATAGGTATAAAGAAAAAAATAAACAAAAATAATCACACATAATACAATAATGTAAACTTTGAAACGAGAATTGATATTGTTACACATTCCGTAGAGATAGCAAAAAAGTGACTTGGTTTTGAAAAGGGGTGATGCAGAACACACATGTTTTTTTTAGAGCATAGTTTTTAGCACTTCAAATTTTTATTTTATTTTATTTTTTTATTTTTTATTTTTTTGTACATTACGTTTTAGAATAGTAGTGATTTTCATGCTGATTTAAAAAAGTGGTAATTCTGCATAAGGCCCTTTTTTTAAAAGACCTATTTTTTGACTTTAAATTTTCTAATGTCTGAAATGTAAATAATTATTTTCTAATCTTAATAATTTTTGAAGTGGTTTTCTTCTTCATATTTTTTTGTTTGTTTGTTTGTTTTTTTTTTTTTGTAGTGAGGTTTTCATTGTTTTGCATATTTAAAGAAGAAGGTCGATATTTTGAATTTTCGATATTCTACATATTTAAACATCGTTAATTAATATTTCAATCCACATGAAATAATTGTCTCTAAAAAACAATAATTTCTAACAATTGACAAAAAAGACTATTTTTAACATAAATATAACTAAAAAACGACACGTTTTGATAATTTTTTGCTAGAGATGACATGTCAAATCACAATTTTTATAGGAAAAATTTAACTAAAAATGGTTAAATAATAGTGTTTTTTTTTTTTTTTTAATGAATTTCATGTTCAAAAAATAACAATAATGGATGTTTAAAAAAATAGTGATTAACATAAAAATTAATGCGAAAATCACATAATACAAATATTGAATGCATAACAACGTTAATTGAGTGCTTATTCTTCTCATAAAATGTCAAAGTCAAAACATTACAAGTATAACTAATTAATAGTTACAAAAAATGAACTTGATTTCCAAGCATAACTTAAATTTAATCAACAATATCACGTAATCCAAACTCTCTGTCCTCTGGAATTTCATCATTGTCTTCTTCCACAATATTTTCTGCCTCATTTTTCTCATTTTCCTCCTCTAATGGATCTTTGATGTCTATGAATCTTCCAATGTATGCGTTTCCAATCATTCCGTGTAAATTTGGTGGTTGGGGTTCCTTTGCTTTTTTGCCACACGTGATTCACTAAAGTCCCTTTCTTAAACTCAATTTCTTGCATTGCATCTCGAAGAAATTAAAGAGCATTAATTCTTTGCTAAATAAAATTACACTGTATTGGATCTTTTTAAATGACAATGCAATTTCTTCTTTTTTGAAGAACATGCTAGTGTTGTACCTAATTATCAAGCACAAAAGAAATAATGAAGTAAATTAGTACAATGACATATAAATTAATAAATAACATATTGAAATTCAATTCCATATAATAAAATTTACCTGAGCCTGAAAATAAATCCAAAACCTAATCTCCTTCATTTGAACATATGTTTATAAGATACTTAATCAATAATTGTGGTTTTTGATAAATGTTAACTATCTCTCCTTTTGCTTCTTTGTCTTCATGTGTTAGTTTTCTCACAACGACATCATAAGTCAGTATTTGGCTATGACTCTTTCCATCTGCCCGATTAAAATTCATTGACATATAGCTATCATATTTTTCTCAACTATCAATATGGATGAACCCACAATCATTTATAAATGGTTAATCTTCACGATTAAGAAGATTTGACTTTTGTTTGTAACATGAAATGGTAAGAGTTCAATTATTTGTACATAAATGAATTTTTTAACATTAATCAAATATACATTTTAAACATCTTAGCATGTACGCTGCATCCTTGAATTTGTTTTCCCCTTGAAGCTTGACAATAACATTGCCAATTGTGTGTCTGAATGAAATGTCACAAATCTCCATTAATGGTGATGATGTGACTTCTAGAAATCCCGCAACCACTTTACTAAGAGCTTGATAAGTATAAGAGTCACTATCATAGTCAATGTTTGGAATATTGAAACCATGGGGAATATATGCAATAACTAGGGCATAATCCCTTTCAGGTATTAGTTTAGCAATGTCTTCACAGTCGCTTTGTATTACTTGATATTGAATAGTTTCTAGCCCATTCCAAATTAAATGAGTAAGAGTGGGATCAAGTTCAACATTCTTAAGACATTGCTTCTTCAGTCTTTCGATCTTTATTTTTTCAATAGATGTTCTGAAACTAGCTGGTGCTCCATTTTCATCCTTCTTCATTTTTTATAAAATAAACAAATATATGCGTAAGTTATAAATTAAAAATAGTACACAGATGAATAAAAATGAATGTATAAATCAACATACCTTTTTAAATGCAAGATAATTTTTTTTAATGTTGATGTAGAACTTGAATCTAGATAGTTGCGTACAACATCATCCCAACTATCTTCATTCAAAAATTTAACCATTTGTTCTTGAATTTTCATGTAAACTTTGTGATTGCATAGATAAAATAAAAAACGTTAATATAATGATATGCATAAGAAATACTACCAAGAACAATATGTTATATTTAAAAGAAAATTATAATCTAGAAATAAATAAAAATAATTCAACAAACTTACTTTTGAAATTCCTCAGACATTTCCTGCAATGATAATTCCCCTGACCTCACACGAGTTAATATTGCTTTGACAAGTTTTTCATCCTTCACTCTTTGCAATGCTCTCCAAGGTGTGATAGTCATATCTTCTGGAAATTGCTTCATTTCATGACTTAATTTACTGTTGCTACATATCAATGGCTTAGACTTTTTGACCTTTTGGTTTTTAATGCCAATGTTCTCCCACATGCTAAAAATCTCATTAATCAACTCCCATATCTCTCCAGTTTTAAATGCCAATTGGAAAATGTTATCAACACCTTTGAATAAATCACTAAATTTGCCGCCTTTTGAATTGATTTTCTCTTCAATTTGATAGCCTATTTCCATACAACATTCCTTTCGGAAATCTACAGTAACAATTATCCTATCCCCACCACATTTTTCTTCAAATTCACTATGAATAAATCTAACCCTTTGGATGAAAGTCATAGACATCCTATATTCATTATCTGAATTATGATCCGATGCCACTAACTTTGCTTATGTATCTAATAAACCAACATAAATGACACATTTCATTGTTTCAAAATGTGGGTTATTGGAATATTCCTCCATCAATTATCTTTGAGCCTTTACAGAATAGTTCCCCCCAAGCACATAATAATTGCGTTCAAAACACTTTGACTTATCAAATTCTTCTTTCTTGGGAACTTGAACTGGATCAACAAGAAGCACATAATTAACTACATGAGCATATGGATTGTACCTCATCAATGTATTCAAGTTGTGAACATGTAGATGGTGTGGCTTTCTGATTTTATATTGACATCATCTTTCACTTGCCTTATAGATTTGTCTTACATTAAGCTAAAATGTACGACCACCCTCAATTAAGTTTCTCTTTGTCAAGTTCTGTCGAATGTCATTTTGTTTTGTTTTGATAATGCCATCCTCTAAATCAACTCCTGGTGTAATAATTTCTCTACTTTCTTTTGAAGTTTCACTAGTTTCTTGACTATTGGTAATGATGACTACTTCAAAATGTTCAACTTTACTTTTCTTCTTCATAACATTCTCATCATTAACTGTAACAAATTTATTCTTGGGCAGTGTTACTTTTGGTCTTTTATGGATCTTCTTAGTTCCAATGTCATTCTCAGTAACGACAACATATTCTTCACTGTCAGTTTCAACTTCCTCATCTTTAAAAGTAATGTGTGTATCCTTGCTAGATTTATCCACTAGAGGATTTTTTTTTTTTCTGATCCCTTGGATGTAGTTTTGTAGCATCATGAATTACTACATTTTTCTTGTTTGTCATATCTTCTTCTAACACTGAGTAGAAATTGCTGATAACTTTCATAATATCATGCTCTATGAAATGAATGCCTCCCAACCTAATTGAACAACTTTCAACAAAATTCTGCCAAACAAAATATCATATGTCAATAAAAACAAAGTTTAAAAAATATAGTGAGACAGTTACAAGAACGCAAAACACAAATATAAATAATAATACTTACAATATTTTGTTTCATCTCATTTACGATTTGTTTGCACAACTTTGTAGATACATCTCTCGTGTCATACAATGAATATGACAACTATTATTTAATCGTTTCATGTGACTTGGGTAGTTTTGTAAGTATGTAAACAACTTCATTGTCCAGTTTCGAACACATGTCTATGACTCTTCCCATCATGTCATAAATTCCATTATCATTAGGTGTATCAACATATAGATATATCTGCACATTTTAGCTTTGTCTTTCTTTCACGTACCAGAATTTTAATCGAGGTTTCACTTCTTTTGATTTCTTCCAGTATGAAATCATCTTCTTATCATTTGAGGCATTTGAAAGATTTGTAGCCATCAGCTTAGGTGGGGTTCGTTCACCAATATTTTTTGAAGATCCACCTTTAAAAGTCTTTGGTCCAGAAAGATTCACAAAAATCTCCTTTGATGCCACTTTCCTGAAAAAAAAGCCACACATAAATCAATAAATTACAAAAACATAGTAACTTAAATTAACAACGAAAACGATAAATGATAATTAATTTTATAAATCATAACAATTTAAAAAAAAAATAAAAATTAAAAAAATACATTGCCCTGCCGGGGCACCTTGAAAATCGGATGGTCAATCGAGCCGGCCATTGGGTTCGGCTCCCTAGCCCACCTTGGCAGCCCAACCACTACCCCCACTCAACCTCGGCGGCCCCCCCCACCCTTCTGACTGTCAGGTCGTCGCGGTTGGGCAAAGGGGTTACCCGCGGGCCGTGAGGGTGGCCAGCTCCCCCATGCCATCACAACAGCCCGCATGCTCGCGAGGTGGCAGGGCGATTGCTGTAGCTCCCCCCCACGCCACTCTAGCAGCCTACTCGCTCGCGGGGTGGTGGGCGATGCCTCTGTTGAATATGCTGTTGATAGCAATGTAACTACTTCACAAATTCACTCCAAGTCTTTTAACGAACCTTGAAAAACCTTGATATGATGTGAGTAATAGTGATAATGAAATTTATTATATAGGTAAATTTATGGAGATGTTTTACCATACGGTTAATGTGGAATTAATTTGTTTAAAAAAAAATTTAACATGTTAATTTTTTTTATGGCGATATAGGAAACTATGATAAAACGAATATTATGGAATTGTTTTATAGCGCGGTGAATGTGGGATTAATTTGTTTTAGAAGGTATTATAAAAATTTAAAAAAACCTTCAATTGTTTAGTAAATATTAAATAGTTTATCTATTAAAATAATTTAGGTAAAAGTTTTAGTTTACAATTTTAAATTTAAACTTTATTTCATAAAAAAATATAGTTAAAATTTTTCAATAAATTGTAGAATAAAATAATGAAGGGAAATACATGAAACAAAATTTTTGGAGGGAAATATTTTGGTGAAATTTTTTGGAGGGAAAATTTCATTCTCTAAGCTATGTAATATTTTTAGGAGGGTATGCTTTTGTATCATTCAACCTCTTTTATTTGAAAGGGATGGATTCTCCTGATAGTGAAGTTTCGCTTTGTAAAGCATCAACATCTTCATCGCGTAACAACTATAATCATATTGATGAATATAATGGAAATTCTTCCACTATGAATAGAAAGTCAATTCTTCCACTTAGTCCTAATCCTAAGGACTACGAGAGAAACACTGGTGAAAGAGGGAATGAAGAATTTCAAATAAATAAAGAGTCACAGATTCCACTTAGTCCTAATACTAAGGATTATGAGAGCAACAGTGATGAGAAGCATGATGAAGAATTTCAAAAGAATAGAGTGTTACGATGTCCAATTAGTCCTAATCCTATGGACTATGAGAGCAGCAGTGATGAAGAGCATGATGACAAATTTCAAAAGAATGGAGTGTCACAGTGTCCACTTAGTCCTAATCCTATGGAATATGAGAGCAACAGTGATGAAGAGCATGATGACGAATTTCAAAAGAATGGAGTGTCACTGTGTCCACTTAGTCCTAGTCCTAAGGACTATGAGAGCAACAATGATGAAGAGAATGATGATGAATTTCAAAAGAATGGAGTGTCATGATTTCCTCTTAGTCCTAATCCTATGGACTATAAGAGCAATAGTGATAAAGAGCATGATGGCGAATTTAAAAAGAATGGAGTGTCACGGTGTCTACTTAGTCCTAATCCTAAGGACTATGAGAGCAACAATGATGAAGAGCATGATGAAAATTTTCAAAAGAATGGAGTCACGGTGTCCTCTTAGTCCTAATCCTATGGACTATGAGAGCAACTGTGATGAAGAGCATGATGAAAAATTTCAAAAGAATGGAGTGTCATGATGTCCTCTTAGTTCTAATCCTATGGACTATGAGAGCAGTAGTGATGAAGAGTATGATGACGAATTTCAAAAGAATTGAGTGTTACGGTGTCCACTTAGTCCTAATCCTAAGGAGTATGAGAGCAGCAGTGATGAAGAGCATGATGACAAATTTCAAAAGAATGGAGTGTCACAGTGTCCTCTTAGTCCTAGTCCTATTGACTATGAGAGCAGCAATGATGAAGAGCATGATGATGAATTTCAAAAGAATTGAGTGTCACGGTGTCCTCTTAGTCCTAATCCTATGGACTATGAGAGCAGTAGTGATGAAGAGAATGATAACGAATTTCAAAAGAATGGAGTGTCACGGTGTCCTCTTAGTCCTAATCCTATGGACTATGAGAGCAGTAGTGACGAAGAGAATGATAACGAATTTCAAAAGAATGGCGTGTCACGGTGTCCTCTTAGTCTTAATCTTATGGCTATGAGAACAACAATGATGAAGAATTTCAACTGAATAGAGTGTCACAATGTCCACTTAGTCCTAATCCTATGGACTATGAAAGTAACATCGATAAAGAACATGATGAAGAATTTCAAAAGAATGAAGTGTCACGGTCTCCACTTAGTCCTAATCCTATGGACTATGAGAGCAATAACGATGAAGAGCGTGATGAAAAATTTACAAAAAAATGGAGTGTCATGGTGTTCTCTTAGTCCTAATCCAATGGACTATGAGAGCAGTAGTGATGAAGAGCATGATGACAAATTTCAAAAGAATGGAGTGTCACGATGTCCACTTAGTCCTAATTCTATGAACTATGAGAGTAGCAGTGATGATGTTAAGTTATGGTATGTTATATGCTTATAACCGTTTACTTCTTTTTCTTATTATATTCCACAGATTAGCAATCACATGTACATAAATTAAAGTGCATATAGAACATTAAACGATTGACAGAGAACAAGCCAAGACAAGAGACACAAGATGTGGCAGCTAGCCAGGGACAAACTCCACAATGTGTGAGGAAACCCTTTGATCAAATCTTCTTTTATCTTCAATAATCCAACAGAGAGAAATGGTACAATAAATCTGATTTATATCAACAGTAGCAAACCCTAGATCAGCAGCACCAACATTAGCAGCTTCATCATCAAAACTAGGGCAATCGATATCTCATAAATCGATCGTCGGATCGGCTTGATTCCACCACCAAAAGTTGCGGCTTCCAGAGGAGGTTCAAATGAACTTACATTGTAGTTCAAATTAGGAGATCTTCTAGTCCACGTAGGTCAAACTTCACTTCTGCAGTTGCAGCTTCAGTTTCAACAACTTCCTTCAAACTAGGGTAGTCGATATCTTGCAAACCGTTTGTCGGATTGACTTGATTCCACCACAAAAAGTTGCGGCTTTCATAGGAGGCTTAGTTGAACCTACAACATAGTCAGATGAGGAGATCTTCTGGTCCATGCAAGTCAAACTTTACTTCTGCAGTTGCAGCGTCAGTTTCAGCAGCTTCCGGCTTGAATCACATGTGTGAGGGAGAGACCTTTTTCTGCGCAGTAGAGAAGAGACTATTTTATGCACAGTAGAGAGAGAGAGAGATGTGATGAGATGAGAGAGTCCAAATGAGGAAAAGTCTCCTTATATTTATACACAATGTTGGTATTTGAATAGATGCGACTATTGGGCTTTTGAGCCTACATGATTTGTAGGTCGGCTTAATAATAATTCCATAATCAAAATAAATTCATATCTCCATGAATACTTATTGGAATCGGATGATATTTAGATCAATCCTACACCTCTCAACGAGAGGGATCTAATGAACATATTATCAGCCATGAATAAGATTATCCACATGAAGTTTGTCCCTAGTTTCCAATTTTAACACTCCCTCTCAACTACGAAGAACTTCATCTGCAATTTGTCTATCGGTCGTTACTATTCATCCATCAAATGCACTGCCATGTACAACCTGACCCTTGCCTTGTTTTGATCTATTCTGCCTATTCTTCTTTGTCTTGTTCTGCCCTATACTGATCTGTACAACTTTGCTCTGTTATGCTCTTCCTTGCTTTGTTATGTTCTTCTATGCTTTTGTTCGAATTATGAAGAAGAAGAAATGATCGAGGATGTATCATACTGACTCAAAGTCAGTCTCAGAGTATGTACCACTGGTCCCAAACCAGTCTCAACCAACCCGAAGTCAGCGTCATAGTGAGTACAACTCTTACCACTGGTGCAGACCAATAACATCCTCCACTAACTCAAAGTCAGTCTCAGAGTGCGTACCACTGGTCCCAGACTAGTAACAACCGACCCGAAGTCAGTGTCATAGAATGTACCACTCCTACCACTAGCCCAGACCAATAACATCCTCCACTGACTCAAAGTCAGTCTCAAAGTGCATACCACTAGTCCCAGACCAGTATCATTGATCCTAGATCAATGGAGGTCATCCTAGCATAGGGAGTACGATAGATACAATGATGCATCCATCGGTACTACTATGGTCCCTAACTTCATTTCCCTGCTCATTGATTAGATGAGAGGTACTTCCCATGAGTCCCAGACTGCATGGGTAGGATGCCTCGACAGGAGAACTAATCAATCCTATCCTCACAAGAGAACACATCAATCTTGCTACAATCGCCATGGAGAACACATCAATCCATGCTGTCATGGAGAACACATCAATCCAGGCCTCATAGGAGAACACGTCAATCCTGCTACAATTTCCATGGAGAATGTTGGATACCTATACCAATAGTTTCATTTTTCATGATTAGATGTTAAAGGTCCAAATATGCTCTGCTTTGGCAAATGCAAAGATCTCATATTTTCCTAAGAAGGCAGTGTCTGTATCAGTTTTCATAAGAATTCAATTTTGGATGGATGGGCCAACAGTCTAATCTGGATCATGCCATGTTTTCAATTTCTATGTTGTAGTATAGAGAAATGATATCTGGTCCAAAACTGTTTTAATCCTTGGCAGGATTCAAAAGTGCTAGGTAGAAAACAAAGGCTCCCAACTGTCTAATCTTGGGCCTTGGGAAGAAATAAGTTGTGTTAGTAGGGAGATCCAAGCAAAAAGCCAATGAGGAAAAGAAAAGGCATTCACAAGGGTTTGCAAGTTCCAAGAGCCACCCTACAAGAAGGAACAAAAAATGCTAGGGAAGCTAGTTGGGGTAGGTAGATGGGGTTGCAGAAATGGTATCTCTTTCAAAAATCAAGGTTGCTGAAATCTATATTGGAAGAGCAGCACCATGAAGCATGACTAACTCCCCTGGTTCTCATTTGTAAAACAGTCATTACTAACTCCCTTTCCCCAAAGTTGCACAAAGCACGAGAAATCATATGTTTTACATTCTTATACCCTTGGGAAGCCACATTTCTTGTGCAAAAATCTTTTCATTTTGAACTACTCCTAAGTTCAATCCATTTGCAAATAAAACTTGGTAAGCTAGCCCCACTCATGAATTTCTTCCATACTAACAACTAACTATGCTACTTAACTCCCTATATCCTT
>APFE031264869.1:3275-19791 GCA_000404065.3 Pinus taeda | reverse complement strand
ATGGAGCTCAATTAAACCAGATGTAAGTCACTTTCGTGTTTTTGGAAGTGAAGCATGGGCACATATTCCAGATGAGAAACATAAAGCTTTAGAACCTAAGAGTGAAAAATGTATTTTTGTTAGATATTCTAAAGATGTCAAAGGATATAGACTTATTCCACTTAAGTCCAAAAATGTTATCATTAGAAGAGATGTAAAGTTTGCTCAAAATATATCGGCCTACGAGCCTAGTTCGGAGGATGTGCCACCTCTCTCTATCTCTTCTACTTTTGAAAATATTTCTTCTTTAGATGATGAAAGCGACGATGACAATCCTCCCCCACCTTCTCAATATCCTCCTTCAGCTCCTCAACTTCCAAAATGGGTCCGTGCTACTCGGGATGCAACAGGTGATCTTGTCGGTGATCCTACAGATCAGCGACGTACACGTTCTCAGTTTGATAGAGCCTATTCTTTACTGGCTCAAGCTTTAGCGAATTATGATCCTGACACATTTGTAGAAGCTTCAGGCCATCCAGATTGGGACGCAGCTATGAATGAAGAATATCGTTCATTATTGGCAAATGATACATGGGATCTTGTTCCTCTACCAAAGGGACAAAAACTTGTTAGATGCAAATGGGTTTACAGAACCAAGTATGGACCAGATGGGAAAGTTGATAAACATAAAGCTCGTCTTGTGCTAAGGGCTTTTCACAAGTTAAAGGCATTTACTATACTGAAACCTTCTCCCTTATTGCCAAAATGAACTCTATCCGCATTGTTCTTTCCCTTGCTGCCTCTTTCAAATGGGAAGTCCATCAGATGGATGTTACATCCGCCTTCTTGCATGGGGACTTGCATGAAGAAATCTATATGGAACAACCTATTGGGTTTATACAAACAGACTCCAGTCTTGTATGTCGTCGACTTAAGAAATCTCTTTATGGTCTCAAGTAAGCTCCTCGGGCTTGGTATGCCAAAATGGATAGCTTTCTTTTAGAATCTGGCTTTTCTAGGTGTCATTCTGACAATACTGTCTACACCAAGAAAGTGGGCAAGTCTCTTATCATTCTTGTTCTTTATGTTGAAGATCTTATCCTCACTGGTAATGATCCCAACCTTATAAACCATGTGAAGTCCAGCCTTAAAAAGAAATTTGAAATGACAGACTTAGGACACTTACATTATTTTCTCGGTCTTCAAGTCTTGCAATCCAAGGAAGGTATTTTCCTCTCCCAATCCAAGTATGCCTGTGATCTTCTACGCCATTTTCGCATGGAAAATTGTAAGCCAGCTCCTTCTCCCTTTCAGTCTGGAGTCAAACTTTCAGTCACTTGTACTTTCCCAGAAGTTGATGCTACCTTATACCGTCAACTTGTAGGAAAACTTTTGTATCTAACCCATACTCGTCCTGATCTTTCCTTTGTTGTTTGTCTTATTGCTTGGTTTATGCAAACCCCACGTGAAAGTCATTGGAAAGCAGCTAAAAGAATACTTCGTTATGTCTGAGGTACAGTTCAGTTTGGCATTCATTACAGTGCCGAAGCATCTGCTCTATTGGTTGGTTTCACTAGTTTCGATTGGGCTGGTGACCCTGATGATCGGAAGTGTACTGCCGGTTATGTGTTCACTCTTGGTTCAGGACCTATTACATGGGCTTGCAAGAAACAAGGTGCCATTTCTCTTTCTTCAGCAGAAGCAGAATATCGTGGTGCCGTAGAAGCTAGTAAGGAAGCCTTGTGGCTTCGTCAGATCCTGTAAGAGTTTGGCTTTCAGCAGCAGCATCCGACTACACTTTGGTGTGTTAATCAAAGTGCCATTCAACTATGCAAAGATCCAGTCCAGTATCAACGTAGCAAACACATTGAACTACACATGCACTTCATCAGAAAGCTCATTCATGACCATGTTCTTGAAGTGCAATATTGTTCAACAGATGATCATCAAGTTGCAGACATCTTTACAAAGGCTCTCACAGAGGCGAAGTTTCCTAAACTTCAATTTATGGTTGGAGTTCAGGAAGTTGTCACTAAGGGGGGATAGGCTCTAGTGCCTCCTTCCTTCTCCTATTGTGTCATATTTGTAAATCCTTCAATCCTATCCCAAGTTGTTCTTAAGGGGGGATGTTAGGATATTCCGACACATAGGAATAGTTAAGTATAATTTGGTCTAGTATAGAGTTAGGTAAAGTGTGTTTCTTTACTATGTACATTTGTAACTTACAATCCGACGGTCACGATATGTAGTGATCCGACGGTTCATTCTCTCCTCGGTATTACCGACATTTGATCCGTGGCTTGACACCCGATTGGTCCATGAATTCTATTTAAAGCGCATGGAGGGTCATTTGTAGGTTAACTGTGCATGAGAGAAGCTTATGTAAATTTTCATTCTTTTATTAATAAATTGCCTGAAGTGGCTGCGTTGGCTCAGGCTGTGGACTATTTCCCTCTTTGAGGGTTTTAACCACGTCAAAATGCTGGTGTATTGATCTGTGATCTGTTTGTGAGCAGTGTCCTTTTGGTGTTCTGTCTGAGGAACTTACCCTGTAAATTTCTACAGAAACCCAAGAGAAAAATAATCTTTAACATTATTTTTCCATATGCGTACCTTGCCATCACTGAAGGTTACCTTGTAACCTTTGTCTTCCATTGCCAAGATGGACAACAGGTTCTTTTTGAGGTCAGGTGCATTTAATACATCCTGGAATTTCTAGCCTTCTTGAATGGTTATCCTCTTCCTTGATTCCCAGTTCTCCTCTTACCTTTGTAATTGAATTTGTCATTCCTTTGATTGTCATCAGAGGGATTTTGATCATCGTCTCGGTGTGAGTCCTTTCTATCAAGGCACTCCCTTGCATAGTGACCTACTTTATCGCAGATGTAACATCGTCCTTTTCTTCCACCCTTAGGTCCAGCCTTTCCTTTTGATTTAGTCTCGGAATTATTTCTTTTCTTAGCATGAGAAGAAAAGGAAGCGGGAGGACTGTTAGGCATGGGCATTTCTTGCTCTTCTACCCTTGTTTCTTCTTGAATGCATCTAGCAATTAATTCCTCGAAACTAGGAATTATATTATTGTTTAGAAGAATAGTCTTGAACACGTACCATTTGGATGATAATCCTCCAAGAGTCATGACTGCCATTTATCTGTCAGTAATAGTCTCTCCAATATATAGGAGATCGTTCTTGCTCTCGGTGATTCTTAAGAAGTATCCTTGCATACTCTCATCTTTACCCTTCTTGATTTCCCTAAGTTTATTTCTAAGAAAAAAACTTGATTTGCATCATTAACTTTAAATAAACTCACCAGTCTATTGTAGATTTCCTTGGAGGTGTCTAGTTTAGAGATTGAGGCCACCAAGTGCTTGTTGATAGAGTCTCGGGTGATCTTCTTTGTTTTGACTTCTCTGTTTTTTTCCATTTGTTCGAGGCAGCAGCGGATGCATTTGATGGAGGCTCAACAATATTGCCTCTTACATGGTCCAACACTCCTTGATCTTCTAGGATTAGATCGATAGACATCTTCCATCCGTGATAGTCAGCTTTCTCATGGAGCTTGTCTTCAGCAGGAAAGAGTGTTGAGGACCCCATAGTTATTTTAGGATAGCCTTGCCAATCTTCTCTTCCGTGATTGCTCTTGCTCTTGCTCGGGCTTTGTCTTCACCTCAGCTTTGATACCATGCTAAGTTATGGTATGTTCTATGCTTATAACCGTTTACTTCTTTTTCTTATTATATTCCACAAATTAGCAATCACATGTACATAAAGTAAAGTGTAGATAGAACATTAAACAATCGACAGAAAACAAGCCAAGACAAGAGACACAAGATGTGGTGGCTAGCCAGGGACAAACCCCACAATGTGTGGGGAAACCCTTTGATCAAATATTCTTTTATCTTCAATAATTCAGCAGATAGAAATGGTACAATAAATCTGATCTGTATCAACAATAGCAAAGCCTAGATCAACATCATCAGCATTAGTGGCTTCATCATCAAAACTAGGGCAGTTGATATGTCACAAACTGACCGTCGGATCAGCTTGATTCCACCACCAAAAGTTGCGGCTTCCAGAGGAGGTTCAGATGAACCTACAACGTAGTTTAGATGAGGATATCTTCTGGTCCACACAGGTCAAAATTCACTTCTGCAGTTGCAACTTCAGTTTCAGCAGCTTCCTTCAAACTAGGGCAGTCGATATCTTGCAAATCGTCCATCGGATTGACTTGATTCCACCAGAAAAAGTTGTAGTTTTCAGAGGAGGTGCAAATGAACCTACAACGCAATTAAGATGGGGAAATCTTCTAGTCCACGCAAGTCAAACTTTACTTCTGCAGTTGCAGCTTCAGTTTCAGCAGCTTCCAGCTTCACATGTGTGAGGGAGAGACCCTTTTCTGTGTAATAGAGAAGAGACTCTTTTCTGCGCAGTAGAGAGAGAGAGATGTGATGAGATGAGTGAGTCCAAATGAGGAAAAATCCTCCTGTATTTATACACAATATTGGTGTTTGAATAGTTGCGACTGTTGGGCTTCTAAGCCTACATGAGTTGTAGGTTGGCTTGATAATAATTCCATAATCAAAATAAATTCATATCTCCATGAGAGGAATCTAATGAACATATTATCAGCCATGAATAAGATGACCCACATGAAATTTCGCCCTAGTTACCAATTTTAACAGATGAAAAACATGATGAAAAATTTCTAAAGAATGGAGTGTCACGGTGTCCTCTTAGTCCTAATCCTATGGACTATGAGAGAAGCAGTGATGAAGGACATGATGAAGCACTTAGTCCTAATCCTAATGACTATAAAGGTAGCGGTGACAAAGGACATGATGTAGCATTTTTAGTAAGTAAACAATCACATTTTCGACGTAGTCCTAATTCTATGGACTATGAAAGTAGCACTGACAATGCACATGAGGAAGAATATCCAATAAACATCGAGTCAAATTTTCCATTTAGTCCCAATTCTAAGGACTATGACAGTAGCACTAAAGAAGGGGAAGATGAATAATATCCTCTGAGTCAATATTTGAAAAGCACAGCTGATCATAGTGTGGATAACATTCCTCTTATTGATGATGAAAATGCCTATACAAATGATCCAATGATGGAGATGTTGCCAAGAAATATTGTATCGAGGAGTAGGAGAAGACATTTTCGTATCAATGCAAAATGTTAAGGGGTAGAGCAGAATATCTGACGAGAAGAAGTTCTATTAGCGTTCTCATTTCAAGTGAATGTTGTCAAAAATATTGCTTGAAACATATGGATTTCAAATTTGCATTAGAGAAAAGGAAGAGATATTTGTCAATGAATAAAAGCATGCAAAATTCATATTTAGTTGGGTGCATGAAATCTACATTGTCATGCTATGAGTATCATATTGGGTCTTTATTTATCTGTAGAAAGGCTTTCAAAATGTTTCATTCGATGGGGAATTTTCGTCTCTCGAGAATTCAAGAAAATTTGGAAAAGGATCCACATTTTATTCAAAAGTACGTCATAAACGACAGTTTGGGCCATTACCAAATACTGCAATCTCATGGATGAAAGATTTCTTTTCAAAGCATCGAGAGTGTATACCAAATAGAGAGACAATACATATTCCAGATAATTTTTCAAGATGAGAAATCTACAACTTATACAATGAATATGCAGAAGGTGCTGAGGGACATGGTCGGTTCATTACATATCAATATTTTGTGAAGGTTTGGAAGAAATAATTCAACAATGTTCATATTCCTAAGGAGACAGAGATGGGGATTTGCAGTACATGTGCTTCTCTTAAATAAAAAAGGGGCAAATGTGAAGGGTCAGAAAGAGGTAAGCATTCATAACTTTAACTTTTAAAATTGGATAGTCATCAACTATGAAAACATATTTTTTAATGGCTTTGTTTTATGTTATGTAGATTCAATTGTTAAAGAACTTCAGGAGCATCAAGAACAACAAACAAGTGAAAGGAAAAATTTGTACAAGCATCGAAAGAAGTGTTATGATAATCCGAATAAATATTTGGGTTTGATAATTGATGGTATAGACCAAAAGAAAACACTTTTACCACATTTTGTTCGCACACCCAAAAATTTACAGGAGGAAAATTTTATTCAGTATCACTTGGTCGGTTGTATGGTCTTCAATGGGAAAATGTTGCTAAGGGTGTACTTCACAGCTCCAAATATTCATGATGATGCAAATCTGACAATAACCATAATTCATGATGTGCTTTCTGATTGGTCTAGTAATCTAGAAGTTTTTGTATTGATAATTGGACAACACTTGCCATGAAAACAAAAATCAGGTTGTTTTTGGATATCTAAATATGCTTGTTGAATTGAGAATTTTTCAGAAGGTAAAGGTTGGTTTCCTTCTTGTTGGGCACACTCATGACCATATTGATTAGATTTTCAATCGTTTTTCAATCACATTGAGGAGGAAGGAAGTTGGGAGCTTGTCATCATTAATTGAATGTATTAAGAAATCATACATGCCAGAGCCTACTTTTGATGTGTTGGAAGAAACTGTTGACATGCGAAGGTTTATTCTGGGATCGCATGATGAGGAGAAATACATTGAAAACCTTAATGACATTAGCTTCCAACATTAATTTCGTATCAAAAAAATTGATGGGAAAAAACTAATATGGGGCAAGAAGTATTCAACTACTGCAAAATGGACACCGTCATCAGTTTTGGAATTTTTGAAGTTCATTCCAGATCATCCAATATTTGCATAAAAAATATTGTTATTATAATCAGTTTGTGAAGTTCATAATGCACGCAGAAATAATAGACATATAAATGAATCTAATTGCCTAAAAGAAATTTAAAAATGTATTAGATATACATATGAGTACTTTGACATCGCTGATTCAATTTGGTGAGAGTCATTTTTCAATAATCAAACTGATATAATTTCAGCAACAACAAATGAAGATATACTTTTGAAAAATCCATTTATTTGGCCACAAAATGTGTCAAATGAACATGAGGAAATAAGCATTGTTGAAGAACAACAATATCAAGGTATTATTAATTCTTCACAGGTAGAGGAAAGAGAGATGTATATTGGTTCCAAAAGATCTTGTGCACAACATGAAGCCATCGAAGACCCTTACAGGGGTTCAGTACAAGATATTAAGGAGGGTTGCATGATCGCAGTGTTAGCAGATGGAGATCCCAATAGCTATCCATTCTGGGTTGCTAAGGTTATAAAAGTCTTTACAGAAAATGAGGATGTTACATGTGTTGAAGTACACTGGTATGGCACGAATACACACCCATTCAATGGTGTGTATAAGCCAGAAATGGTAGTTGACAAAAAAAAATGACAGAAATAGAAAAATAAAGGGTACAAATATAAATCGTCGCCGCACAGACATCTTGAAATTGGAGGATGTTGACATACTTGTTTATGACTTCAATTTAACAAAGAGAGGAACTCTTCGCTTCAAGACGATATAGATTCTGAAAAGGTTGTTACCAGAAGGAAAAATGTTGAGATGGGAGTCTGCTGAAACCAGTTGTAGATCTAGAAGAATTTTGAAACCTAAAATGGTGGGCATGCATGTGGACTCAAATGGGGCACTAGTTGATGAAAGATAAAAATATGGAACATTTTCGTCAACATCTAGTCATTCATCTGAAGATTTGAATTCTGATGGTGTGCAAGAAAATATGAATGATTTTGAATAATTGTCTAAGACAGTTTATATAACTGATGTTTGCATTGTATCTTGAAATAAATTTTTTGATTTCCATATAGTGTTAAATCAGAAGTTATGAATCATTTTTATGTTGTTGGATTATATGTCTTAATTATGATAATTTTTTTTGTTTAGAATATCTACAATGCAATATTAAATTAGAGATATAATGTATGTTTCATTAAATATACAAATAATGACATTTTGATTCATTTAATCATGTAATTTGTTCATAATGTCATGGTTGTTTAATTTTATGGTTGAAAAAATTCCAATTTCTTTTGTATCTAGCATGTTATGGTTGAAAACATATTTATACTTAGGAAAGAAATATGTTATTCTACCAAAAACATTAGTGTGTTTTTTTCCTCATAAACAACTATTTTTTTGCACATAAAAAATCGGTTTTACTAGCATTTTTTTAAAATGTTGAAAATTGGCCCTAAAAAAATTCATCGTTCCAATATCAACACTTTTTCATTTTGAAGGTGTTTTTTGCATGAAAATTTCGTTTTCACTGCCATTTTTAAAACATGTACAAAATTGATCCTTAAAAAAAAAAAACATCGTTCCAATATACACACTTTTCGTTTTAGCACTATTTTTGATTCAAGGTTTTTGGCGAGAGTTCTCGTTTTGAGTTTATAGTTCCCATTTCAAAGTTTACATTGTTATACTCAAAGATTTACTCTTAAAACCCTTAGTTAGGAAACCAACAAATGTTATAATTGCATCTCTAAATCTTATTGTATTAAATTTACCATTTACAATACAATATATATGATCTTCTGACATCAAAAACCCTAATTTATCGACTTGGATTACATTTCAACCTTAATTCCTTAACCATAATTAGAAAAATGTAGGGTAAAAAATATGTGTTGAAAACCACAGAAAATAGACATGAAAAACCGCCCAATTGTTTTTTCTTTATCAACCCCCCTTGAACCCCCCCTTTTCCCCACCTCACCAAAACATGAGGACTTTATTGGCCCTATGTTGCACTTGACACATACATGTCACACATGGAGCTAACCCTGAAAGAATATAACACATACCCAATAGACAAAAACTATTTGCATGTGGCCTTGATGGCGAGTGGCATTATGGACCCATACTATTCACTCAAAGGGTAGAAGGAGCAGATACCCTACTTTGGAGGAACCCCAAAGTATGATAGGAAGCAAGAGAAGAAACCAAAGGAGGAACACTATTGCTTGAAATGATGCTATGTGGTGGTAGAAGCACTTGCATGATAAAAAAAGGGTCTCTTGTTGAGGAGCATTCCACTCAATGGGGAATGTCATGTTGTTACATAAACAATGGATGTGTCTTCTAAAGGAGGGAATTCCTCGCCAAGATGACATTAAAATCATGTTAGAGGATCTTTATGGGGTATTTCACAATGTTCAAGGCACATTGAAAACTATTTGGAGCAATCTCAAGGAGAAGGTGACACTTATATTTGGATCAATTCAAACTCTAAAATCTACCTAAAGAGGAGTGCCCTACTTCTAAGGTTTTTATTTCTTATTTCTTATTATTTTATTCATTAGGCTTCGGTTTAAAAGGTACAAATAAAGTCACAGGGGGGGAACTCAATTGGTTATTTTGAGAAATGTGAAATCGATGAAACTCGAAAGACCTAGGTTCAAATTCCCCTTGTTGTGATCTGGGCTACGGGGAGGAGGGAACATCGTAGCCCCCCAGAGGTTTACTAGTAATTACATGTCAGGCGAGTTGTTGGTTCCTATGGGTTAAAAAAAAGCACAAATAGAGAATAACTTCATTTGTTAGAGGCATGGTTGGAAGATTGGGAGTTCCCCTCCAAGCACTTAATTGAACTTCTTTAGGAGGATTGGAAGGATGGGTTCAATGTGAGGTTTTTCTAACTCTTTATTATTTTCATGAATGATTAGGGTTTTTATAGGAATTGACATTGTATTATTTCTAGAATAATCTTTGTAGAAGGGAAATTAAAAAAGATGAAGAAAAGATTAGGGTTGAGGTTGTCAAACCTTCGCCAAGAAGCACTAAGATCTCCATGTAGAGCTTGGAGTTAATGCAAGCTATGCAGTCGAGGGTGTTGGTAGTATATAGTTCCAATTGGACTTACGGAGAGCTATGGAATTTAAGGAGTTATATGTATTGGGGTTGGAGATCTTGCCCTCTATGTTGGCCATGGTGGAAATGGAACTTGAGATCAACGTCATGGGAGATGAAGTTTCAATAAGGTTGAGAGGAGAAAATCCCAACATGAGACATATGATAGGGATCAAGGAGGGAAACTTATATCAATTGGGAGGACAACCTATGAATGCCTTGATGCATGAAAGTGACATCTAGAGTGAGCTTTGACACAAGAGGATGGGATAACTACACTATAGGGGCTTTACCACTATTGTGCAAGATGTTCACTGGTTTTTCAGAGATTAGAGTGGAGCGGGAGGGTGTGCGTAAAGGATATGTGCTTGGAAAACATGCCAAGGAAACCTTTTCTCACAATGAGACTAGGTCCAAGGGAGTGTTGGACTTGGTGCATTCAGATATATGTGGTCTTATGTTAGTGGAGCCATTTATAGGGTTCAACTACTTTGTGACCTTCATAAATGACTATTCCAAGAGGAATTGGATCTACTTCTTAAAGACAAAGTATGAGGTATTCAATCGATTCCAAGAGTTCAAAGATCTTGTGGATAATCAGATTAGGAAGGAGATCAAGGTGTTGAGATTAGATAAAGGGGGTGAGTATACTCTTGATGAGTCCAAGGGTTTTTGCTGAGGGTTGTAAGGCACTATGAATTCTCTTTTATTCCTGCCTCCCTGAATAAACCCTTGAACTCATTGGAAGTATAGTCATCCCTCTTATCTAACCTCAACACCTTGATCTCCTTCCCATTCTAGTTCTCCACAAGAGCTTTGAACTCTTGGAAGTGATTGAAGGCCTCATACTTGGTCTTAAGGAAGTAGATCCAAGTCCTCTTGGAATAGTCATTTATGAAGGTCACAAAGTAGTTAAACCCCATGAACGACTCCACTAACATAAGACCCCCTATATATGAATAAATGAAGTCCAACACTCCCTTGGAACTAGTCTCACTTTGAGGAAAGGTTTTCTTGGCATGCTTTCCAAGTGCATATCCTTTACACACACCGTCCTGTTCCACTCTAATCTATGATAAACCAATGACCACTTCGTGCAATAGTGGTAAAGCCCTATAGTGTAGATGTCCCGTCTTCTTGTTCCAAAACTCACTCTAGATGTCACTTTCATGCACTAGGGCCTTCATAGGTTGTCCTCTCAAAAGATAAAGGTTTCTCCCCCTGACCCCTCTCACATGTCTATTTGGGTGAGTATACTTCTAATGAGTTCAAGGGTTTTTGCAGGGAGGAAGGAATCAAAAGAGAATTCATAGTGCTTACAACCCTAAAAAAAATGGGTTTGTTGAAAGGAAGAACAAGACCATAGTTGGAGCAGCAAAGGCAATCCGACTTGCTTATGTTTTTGTGGGCATAGGCTTGCAATACAATTTTTTACTTATAGAATAGGAGTCCTCATAAGTTAGTGGAGGACAAGGATTCAAAGGAGGCTTTTAATGGAGTGAGACCGGAGGTGAGCCACCTTTGTATATTTGGTTTTCCATTTTTTGTATATATTCCTTCAGAGAAGAGGGCTAAATTGGATCCCTCTTCTGATAGAGGTATATTTGTGGGCTATAGTGAGGTATGAAAGGCCTACCAAGTTTACATTCTAGGAGAGAGGAGATTCATCATCAATCGAGATGTCATATTTGAGGAGGGTAGGACCTTTATGAGGTCTCATGACATAGGTAATGGTGGTAGAGGAGAGGGAGTGAGAGGCTCTAAAGGTTGACGAGGACCCAATAGCACCAACAATAGGGGCATAATCTTTAGTTCAAGAGGAGGGAGATATTCCTTCTAACACTATTAAGAGGAGGTTGAGATGGGTTGAGAAGACATTGAGAGATGCAGAGGAGAATGTAGAAGCTCCAAACATGATGTTTAGAGAGAGTAGACCACCAAAACTATTTCCAACTATATGGCTTCACTGAGCAACATAAGTGATTACGAACCTTCTACTTTTGAAGAGGCAACATATCAATAGGTTTAGAGGGATCCCATGGTGGAGGAGTACAGGTCCATTGAGGAACAATGTGTGGGACAATGTCAAGGCTAGAGGGAAAGCCTATGGTCACTTCTCTATGGATCTAGAAGATCAAGCATGCAACAAATGGCAGCATTGAGAAGTACAGAGTGAGGTTCGTGGTGAGAGGTTTCTCCAAAAAGGACAGAGTGGACTATGAGGAGACCTTTGCACTTGTCGCCATAGATGCATCTATCATGAAATCATACCTATTGCCTTAGAGATGGGGTGGAGGATACATTAGATGGATGGGAAGACTACCTTCCTTAATGGGGTGATTGAGGAGGAGGTGTATGTTAAGCAACCTAAGGGATTTGAGGTGCATGGGAGGAAGTCCCATTTATGTAGATTGAAGAAGTTGTTTATGATTTGTAGTAGGTTCGACGAGCATGGTACTCCATGATTGATGGGTAAATTCTTGGTTTGGGATTCACTAAAAGTGAGGTAGACTCCAACTTGTACTATGTACTCATTGAGAATAACCCACTTATCTTGGTGTTGTATGTGGATGATTTTTTCTTGATAGGACCAAAGAGTTTCCTTGGGATGTGTAGGGAGAACCTTGCTTCTGAGTTCGAAATGAAGGACATTGGGCTTATGCATTACTTTTTAGGATTGGAGGTGTGACAACAACTAGGAGACACATTTCCATATATTGGGTCCTTAACGTATCTGGACAACACTAGGTCATATATTTGCTTTTCAATGACCAAGCTCAATCAATTTATGGTGGAGTTGAGGTAGGTTCATTGGGTGGTAGGGAAGCATGTGTTGAGCTACCTTAGTGGTACAATAGGCGTTGAACTAAGGCATGTTAGAGTTGGTGGGTGTAAAACTACATGGATAAAACTATAGGGGTAAACACATTATGATTAGGTAGGGAGCGCAACGGATAGGAAATCCACTTCGGGATGTTGGTCTATCTTGGGGTTAGCAATGATCTTGTGGTTCAGTAGGAAGCAACACTCAATGGTGCTTATATTAATTGAGGTAGAGTACATGGCAGCAAGTCTGGCGAGTTGTGAGGCTATCTAGCTTCGCAAGATGATCACAAACTTATTTGATCTTGAGATGGGACCCACTGTGACACATTGTGATAACCAAAGCTGCATCAAGCTTTTAGAGAACCCAATATTTCATAATAAGTCCAAGCACATAAAGATCATGTACCACTTCATTGGAGACATGCTCTAGAGAGGTGTTATGAGATTTTAGTACCCACAAGGGATAAAGTTACATATATTCTCTCTAAGCCTCAAGTGAAGTGGAAGTTCGTTTTTTACAGGGACAAGCTAAGGGTGGTGGATAATTCCTTCCTGGCTAGGAGGGAGTGTTAAATTTTGTAGCTGTAGAAGGTCTTCTAGCTCGGTGTCTTAGCTATAAAGATCTTGTTTTTCCTCTTTAAGAGCTTGCATCAAATATGCAAAGTATGTTTGTGACACGCAAGGCATGCATGAGGGTTGCATGTGACGTGCAAGGCATGCATGAAGGTTGCGTGACACATGAGACATGCATGACATGCAAGCGACTGTGTGAGACATGAGACATGCATTCAGAGAATCCAATATTTCATAATAAGTCCAAGCACATAAAGATCATGTACCACTTCATTGGAGACATGCTTTAGAGAGGTGTTATGCGATTTTAGTATACACCCACAAGGGATAAATTTACATATATTCTCACTAAGCCTCAAGTGAAGTGGAAGTTCGTTTTTCACAGGGACAAGCTGGGGGTGGTGGATAATTCCTTCTTGGCTAGGAGGGAGTGTTGAATTTTGTAGTTGTAGAAGGTCTTCTAGCTTGGTGCCTTAGCTAGAAAGATCTTGTTTTGCCTCTTTAGGAGCTTGCATGAAATATGCAAGGCATGTTTGTGACACGCAAGACGTGCATGAGGGTTGCATGTGACATGCAAGGCATGCATGAAGGTTGTGTGATACATGAGACGTGCATGACATGCAAGTGTCTGCGTGAGACATGAGACATGCATGACATGCAAGCTATTTATACCTTCTTTTTTATATTTAGGTAAAAAAAGGCGTAAGAAAAGAAAGTTACTTAATTTAAGTGACTTATCTTTAGTAACTCGACAATTTAATCTTAGTCATCGATCTAGGCCTTAATGAAGTTATAATTTGAACCTAAGGGAAGAGGCTAAGACATTAAGACACACAATAATTTTTGAGCACTTTGAGAGAGTGATTTGCCAAGGAGAGTCAAGAGGGCATTGAAGATATTTTAGGAGGAATCTAGTAGTCATATTTGAGGAAGGAGGTCGAGCAACAAGGAATCAAGCCAAATCCCACAAGTGTGAGTGAGGAAGGGTGTAAACGATTAACACATGCGACAATACAATCACGACTCACACACTTGATGTCAAGGAGGGTTGTAAAGGTCGAGATCTTGATCAGGTAGGCCGAGTTTCGCCAAGGTTGAATTTCTTAGGTAACGAGGGGTTTTCTCAGGTTGAATTTTTTAGTAAGAGGTCGAGTTATAAGTCTTCTTATTAACTATAATTTCCTGTATATTTCTCTATGAGTCAAACCCATATTTTCTGAGTTTATAAAAATTTCAAAAGGGTTTTGTGGCTAAATTTTTCTATTATCCCCATCATTGGTTTCTCACTTATTTCCATTACAAATTTACCTATTAATTGTCAACATATTTAGTTTTCAACAATTCTAAAATTTATTTAGTAAAATATTTTTTTGGGTTTGTTAACTTGTCGAGTGAAATTAAATAAGGGCTGATAAGAGTTTAAATTAACAATGGTGCTTCCAAACAACCTGTACATAGTTTCAGACTAGGCCCCCCTCATCCCATTTCTCCTCAAAATATCCTGTAGCTTTCACTTTCAAACACAATGTTTACATCAACATCACTCATCTTGCTCATAAATATATTTCTAACTACCTTTGAAATGTGTAGAACCCCAAAGAATGTTCTAATCTTTCCATCCTTAAGCAGCAACTTGACTTTTCCTCATCTTATGATTCTAGTTGTAGGGTCATCTCTTAAGAAAACATCATCTCTGCCATACCTTTTAAATTAAGAAAATCACTACTTGTGGGGAATCATATGAATATAAGCACTTGAGTCAATCAACCATACATCATGATTTGCATGTGTGTTTGAAGAAGCCAAGTATACATTCCCTCCTTATGAGGAGGCTTTCCCTTCTATCAAGGGAGCATCATTAGGTCCCTTACCTTTATCAATACTTGTCGACCTACAATCCTTCTTATCACCACAACTTTACCACTTTTCCAAACATTTTCATAAGGTTTTTCTTAGAGAACTAAATATACTTCTTCATTTAAAACTCCCACATGAGGACTTACGTTCATTTCTATCCAAGGAACATCCTATTACAGATAAGGCATTCATGCTTTGAATATCTATGATTTTCTTGTTCATTTCTTTTGATAACAAGGATGAAACCTGATAGATCGATAATAGACCACGCACGAGTTTTGAACTGGAGCTCCCGTGCCCCTGCATCCTCGGCTCCTGCGGCCCTTCGCAGGCCTCTACCTGGCAACCCCTGCTGTTGGGATTTTAGTCTTCCTTCCTGGCATCCCTGCAATCGGGCTCTGCTCTCCTCCTCCGGCCAGTGCTACTGCTGGCTCTTTTTCGGCTCTCTAGCTCCCATGGCTGGGACTGATCCCTCCCAGATGCAAGACAATGAAGAACAGGATGAGATCTTTGCCTCTCTCATCTTTGAAAATGCTACCACTCGAAATAAACCCATAGCTTCAAAGTTCGTTAAGAAACTGATTGATATTCCAGAAATCTCTCTTCCTCTTAGTCTTCCAAGGAAAGTAGCGATCTCTCTAGTAGAGAGAGGATTGGTTGGTCAATTTACTAGTCTGTGGCCTTCTCCCAAAGCTGTTCAGAAATGGGTGGAATGCAACTGGAATGCAAACATCCAAGGAAAAATCGCAATAAGATTCTGTGGAAGAGGTTACTACACATTCCTCTTTGAAACCAAAGAAGACCGAAATCTCATCTTCATAAATGGACCCTACTTCATGGACTCGAGAGGTCTCTATCTGAACAGATTGTCACCTGACTTCGTCCAGAAATGGATATACCTAATGCAGTCCCAGTTTGGGTTCGTTTGCCTCAACTCCCTCTTCATTGCTGGGGAGATGAATTGGTTAAAGCCATAGGGAACGTTGTTGGAAAATACATTGACAGATGCAAACCAAAGGACAACATGCACGCATGCGCAAGGATCTGTGTTGAAGTCGACTTAGGAAAGGGCCTCCTGGAAGCAATCAAGATCAAAGTGGACCAATGGACCCATATTCAACAACTGGACTACGAACAAATCCCGTGCAAATGTAAAGTATGCTATGAATATGGTCATTTTGCTAATAGGTGTAGTAAACTAAAAGAAAATGAAATGACTGAAAATGCTGAAGCCAGTGAAGACATATGGGAACAAGTAAAAAAAAAGAAAACAAACCCCAAACAAACAGGCCCAAAACCAAAGCATCGACCAGAAATCCAAGTTGAAACCTTCTCCCCCCCTCCCATTTTGACCCAACCATTACCCTCTACATCAAACCCCTTCGAATCCTTGGAGGAAGAAGATCCTTCATCCCCCCACTCTCCTTCTCAAGACAATGCTCTAGCAGTTATTCACTCCCCTTC
>APFE031264848.1:0-10569 GCA_000404065.3 Pinus taeda | reverse complement strand
AGATATATCTAGCTCAACTTTAGTGGATTTGATATCATGCACTATAGATTTTATTTCAGATGCAAGAGTAAGAGGGTCATTATTTTGCAGTTCAAGAGTGAAGAGTTTAATCATAAGTTGGATGACTTCAAGTGCATAATGTGAGTCATAGAGCTCTTTCAGCTTTTGTAAAGCTTCAAAGGCAGTTGAACATGTTGTAATGTGACGACTCACCTCCTTATTTACATACGTTGCTATTAATGCGTATGCTTTGTTGTTCTTGTTTTCCAAGATGGCGAGCTCTTTGTTTGATGTAGGCTTTTCTGGGTCACTGTCTCCTTCTCCAACACACACTCCTTTCCACAGCTCATTGAAAATGAGGGTGTGTTGTACCATCCGGGACCAGTCAGGATAGTTCTCCTTGCCAGTGAGAAATATTCCTATCATAGAGATGATTGAATGCATTCTGTAAAAGGTTATTTCTGCTGATATATTAATACTTCTGATGGCGAAAAAAAAATTCTCTTAAGAAACTTCCACTGCTTTAAAAAATGATTTTGCTATGGAGAAAAAAAATCATTAAAATTCTGCTACAGATATCACCATATATATATCTCTGCCAGAATCACCATATATAACACCATATTCAAAATTCTTCTACACGTATCATCGCAAAAAAAATGTTTAAGCGCTTCACTGTAATATATATTGTTGTCGAAAGAAATATGTGGTAACCAACATTAATAACAATAACTCAAACAGCTAACCAACATTGCGACAATGGCCACAAGCGGGGAGTTGCAGTTGTGTCACTCACACACCAGGAAATACAACTATGTTTTGCCATTCCCATAGTTGTAACAGGAATTCGATCTGCTAAACTTGCATTCAAAGAAGCCCAGAATTTGGCAGAACAATTCAGATAAGTTACAGAGTATCTTGATTCTCAGTTGATCCCAACATTTTTTCAAACAACAATGCGGTGCTCAAAACAAAAAATCGAGTTCAGATATCGTCCAGGATTTTTGAAGGGAAAAACAATTAAAATCACATAGTAGCTGAGTGTTTCATATTATTTGTGGCCATCTCCACTGGATGGACGTCATTGACATGGATGATCGGACTGCATGGCAAAAGGGTATGGGAGACAATTTGCCTCACAAGGTTGCCTTCGAAACGCTACACAATGAACTCTGATCCAGATTCGGCATCAATATTTTGAATACACAATGAACGCTACACAGTGAACGCTACAGGTTGTTCAATTCTCAATTCGAATTCAAAACAACTGAAATCGCAGAGGGTATCACGGGACTAGTGGAACAAGATTTCTTCTGTCACGGGACTCCAATTAGCCGAGCTATATGAAAAATGGGACAACAAAAACGCTGCGGAGATGATGATCATCATGGTAGACTCATGGCAGACTAATAAAATATCGAGGTGTGTCAAACGGTATATTCAAAATACCATTTCTTATTGTAGGTAACATGTAGACCTTCAAACGTTACATACCTTGTCCGATACGAGGTGCGGCATAACAAACGGGGCAGTAGATAGCATTATTATTCTCCGACCTCTCTCAGGCAGCGTGTGTTGAAAAAAAACGCTTATAGTGCAGTGAATGTCAGAGTAGTGCTCAAGACTGAGCAGCTCTCAGGACAGCAGGAGTTACAACTATTTTTGGGACCTGTGCTCTGATACCATGTCAGGCCAGGGTAACTCCAGAATGAGTAGGAGAAAAACTGATGTCTTATTCATTACCTAATACACATTTATATACACAAACATGACGGATCAGTTCATCTTCTTGATGACTGTCCAGTTCACCCATCCGTTTCGGATTAGGTGTCAACAAGATCAACTTGTAGGATAGCATCATTTAGGTTCCTTGCATGGATAGAGTGTAAGCATTCATGTGCAATAGCAACAGCCTCATATATTTGACAAAGTTGTAGAAAACCATGTTTTTGTGGGGAAATATGGCGAGAAAGAGTGCCTTTGAGTAGGTTTGCTATGGTTTTAGATGTAATCTTGTAAATGATGTTGCATAGTGGCCTATAGTCTTCAAAACAGGTGGGAGAAAAATTCTTCAGGATGAGGGAAATGTAGGTGGACTTGTTACGGTGGTGAATATACCCAGTGACTCTAGATTCCTCCACCATTTGAAGTAGATTATGTTTAAAAAGATCTGAAAAATGAGTGAAAAACTCCATGGTCCACCCATCCAATCCACTACTTTTGTCACTTTTAAAATATTTAAGGACACTAAGAAGTTCTTCCTCCAAAATGCATGTGTACATGACCTCATTTGAGTTTTGATGAAACATAGTCAGGAAGTGTTCATTCCCCCAAATGAGATCTGCAGCAACTATGTTGTCATTTCTGTTATAGTAAGATTGGAAGTGTAGGGTGGTGGCTTTGGAAATATCTTCCTGTGACTAGATATGGGGTCCCTTACCATCCTAAATTACCCAAATAGAGTTTGTAGTGCACCTATGGTTTGCAAAGCTATGAAAAAATTTAGTATTTTTGTCTCCGCCATGATCAAATTTAGTATTTTTGTTTGCTCCATGATCCAGATAGTGTGGCTCTTTAGTGGCCAAGTTGCTTCTTCAAAATCTAAGATACGATTTCTTTTTACCTCTAGATCCTGAATGTGGAAATGGTAGGAGTATTATCCTAGGCCATCAGCACTAGAAGGGTTTCCAATTTACATTGTATATCCCTAAGATCTCTTTTCATAAACTGTTTTTTATTTTTCTGTCAGGTCTTCACCACCTGGCGGAGTGACTCCAGCTTTTCAAAGATATGTTCCATGGGGAGTGTTATAGCTCCAAATATTACCATTATGGTTTGTGATGCTACACTCATGGCCTAGGGCAAACCCTCCTTCCAGACCTGGTCCAAAATCTAAAAAACAGTGTTTTATTCCGTGTATGCGACATTTCCCTGAGTTAAACGCGTGTATATGCGGGTTCATACATACCCAACCCGCGTATATGTATTAAAACACTTAAAAAAATATAAAACTCCTTATTTTTGGGCAAAGATCGCGGGTTTTACCTGATGATCACCTGTTAGTGCCCGTGGCCTCAACTGTCCCTAACCAATTCCTAACTAAAAACCTACTTTGGAATTGGTATAAAAGACATCAAAGAGAAGGCCTAAAGGAGGAGAGAGTATAGAGCAAGGTTATTATTCTGAGTTTTTTCCCCTTGATCAGGTCTGAAGACCCTTGTGCCTTCTGCACTTCCCCCTTCTTGTACAGGAAACCCTTGTTTCCTTGTGATTGGATGTTCATCCCTTAGTCATGACATCTTGGAGTGAGTATTGGAAGGTGACCTACTAGAGGCCTGAGGTGGGACGGATCTAGAAGGAGGCTGAGCTTTGAGCATACAGAAGTGGTTCAGGTGATATCGCTCTTTGTTGTACTATTCTATTTGTCTAATAAAGAAACACGTCTTGTTCCCGATATGCTTATCTCTTTATTTTAATGATGTTCATATTTGAATTTCATGTATGAATGGATGTCTAAAAGTTTATAACTAACTCCTTTCTCATATAACATAAAGATGATTTTTATGTAAATCTTTGTCCATATACTGCTGCATTCCTTGGAATTGTTGTTTTTGCAGGGCAAAGGAGCGGAAGGGACGTGAAGAAGGGTCTACACCCTTAAGGAACTACCCAAACGTAGGACCTGAGGTATGTCCTTTTCACATTAGAAATAGCTTTTTCTAGCATAATGAGTGTGTGTGTGCATGTTTCTTGATTTAGACAAATTTCAGTCTACTAGGGTTCCACCCAAGAGCCTTAGGGGATAAAATCCCGCAACAGAACTGACGACTCCGCTGGGGAACAACATTCTTGTTGTTCCTAGTTGGGCGTGTTTCAAGCCTATCAAGGCTCAGTAGCTTGCTGGCTTATTGTTATTGTTTGGTCTGTTTCTAGCTTCTGAGTTTTATCCGTTTCTTGAGTTTCTTTTTTATTTTTCTTGAAAGACCATATACACGCTGCTTTTCTTAGTTACAAAAGCGTATAAACGCTTGTTGTTTGAAGTAAACCCGCGTATACGTAGGTTTCCTCAGACACAGTCGCGTATACTTGGCAATTTTCAGGATTTATAAACCTTTTTGTCTCTGGAATGTGTCTGGTGCTTTCAGTCAGTTTAAACAGTCATCTTTGTCAATATCAATTCTCTGTTTTACAGCAAGCTTCCTTACTCTGACTTCTCTCTAATTATAAGGAGTCTTGGTCTTGTTTCGTGTTTGCAAGTGTCATCATCTTTTTTTCTTTAAACACACAAGATTTCCGTATTGGAATCTTGGCTGCCCTAAGTGATCCGAGCAGAAAAGATTGTTATTAATCTTTGTGTTTAACTTTGTTTCTTGGTGACTTTTTTTTTTGATTAACGAAATAGATTTTTATGGCCAATTACTTCTTTGTTTCATCAAAGTTATCATTTTGATACTTTCTTGGAACTGTCTTTTTGATCTTTTTTGGTCTTTGTTACCAAAGCTTTCCTTGCTGCCTTCCATTGTCGAAAGCCTTTTTGAGCACATTTGTTTTTTGTTGAGTTTTCATTCCTTGTTGGGTGTAAACTTGCAAAAAGTGTTTCTTTCTTGTTTCAGTTGTGAAGTGACGGTTTTTGTTGAAAGCATTTTCAAAAAGACCCTTTTCTTTCTACTTTCAAGTCAACTTTTTGAAAAGTTTTAGTTTTTGCTTTCTTGAACTTGTTTTTCATTTTGTTTCCTTTTGCTGAATGAAAGTGTTTTTGTTATCTTGAGTTTTGCTTTTAGTATTTAGACGAATTTTACCATCTTTGATTCCATCTGAATATAGTAAGTGGAAAAAAGGAAATTTGATAAACAAAAACAACTTTTATTTCTTGTTAGAGTACTTTTCAATCTTGCATCAAGCATTTGGTCTTGCATTTAGGACAAATTTGCATCTCTTTTGGAATAAAATAGATTTGTTAACTTTTGAGTGTGAAGTATGAATGAATAGAAAAGAAAAGAAAAAGTTTGTTTCATTAGAAGTTTCCTTCTGAACCCTGTAGAAGATTAATTTTCATCGAAAAAACAATGACAAAGTGCATAGCATATAGTTAAGTTTTATTAATCTTTTTTGCGTCAAAAAAAACACACCACTAGTTTCACTTCCACCATCCTTTGACTTAAAGAACAACCCTTAAAATCAAGCGCTAATTAAAATCAACTAGAACTTTTTATTTTGAGTTAAATACACAAAAAAGTTTTAGGATTTTAGGGCCTTGGAATAGGCGAGTGGAGAGTTAACTCTCCAAGGCCACATTAAACGTCAAAACATAGGAGTTTGATTAAAGAGAGAAAATCCAATAGCGTTAGGAAGACCAGGAAAGCTCCGGATCTAGGAGTTAAGCGCGTGGGTCTGTGAAGACAGGGAAGAGAGATACCCCCTCTCCTACTTGTCCGAACTTACCTCAAGACCGTTCCGCCTGGCTTCTGTGACGAGTTGGTATCCTTAGTTGCCACTCCTAGGAAACTACATAGGTGGCTGCGGAGGGGAATCTCGTGGCACCTGAGGTCGACGTTGTATCACTCTCAACAGCACTACTAGAGGGAACCCTTGCGAAGCTTGGGGGCTTGCACCAGCACAGACTGTTGTTAGGAGGTCAGTGTAACTTCCTCTGATCCCTTCGCTGATAGGCCTGGGCCCTCATCACTCCAGTCTATCTTCGGAAGGCCCTTTATTTTCCACTTTCTCGTATTTTGGTGTCCGATCCTAATCACCCGGAGCAGAAATACTTGGAAGTTGTTTTGATTGGCTGTATCTTTAGGGACTTTTTAGTGGGTGCTCTGTGTTCTTAGTCGGCCTAGCTTTAAATTTTTTGAGTCTTTAGTTAGATCTCTAAACAAAGAATTCAAAGTGGCTGACCGATCTCCCAGACGGTCTCGTAGACTTCGTGGTCTCTCGCCACCAAGTGCAAAGCCTTCTCCGAGAAGGCGCAGAGGTAACAATACCGGTGGGTTCCGTCCCACTCCAATTGACGCATCGGGGATTGATCCTCCCCTCGGGGGCAATAGTATTGAAGCAACACCTGGTGCTTCCGGAGAACAAGAAAGGAACCCACCAGTTCCTTCTCAAGTTCCCTTACAAACGGAAGATAGTATCGAGGTAGAAGAAATTTCAGAGTCGTTAGCGGCTCTGAATTCTCCTCTACCGTCGAGTTATCCACACGTATTGCAATACATTGGAACTCCGTCGCAAATACCAGCAAGTCCAGGTTACGCTACGTGCTTACCTTCGATGACCACTACGGGAAGCATGGCTTCTACTAGTGCTACAACTGCACAGACTCCTATATCTATGCAAGGAGGTCGAACTATTTCCATCCCCTCCATCTCATTATTCGGATCTGTTACTAGCACATATGTTGTTGGGTCGACTTCCATTCCATCTACGAGTGGAAGTTCCCAAACAAATGCTTTCAATTCTGGGTACTTCCCATTTGGCGCCCAATCATTGGGCATTCCTTCAGCTCCGTTCGGAGCCCCCATGTCCACAATGAGTGCGTCGGCTTCGTTCCAAGGTTTTCCATTTGGAAGTGGTCATATACCACATTCCAACCCTACGGTAGGATATATGCCTTTTTCTTCAGCAGGACAAAGCAGCAATCCTTTCCAAGGTTGGAATAACCCTGGGCTTAGTAGTGCCGGAACTGGGAATCCATCCCACGGCCAATATGGGAACAGACCGTATACCACGGTTAGTTCATTCCAAAGCATTCCTCCCCTAGCTTCGGCTTGGAATCCATATCAGGGGTTGTCAACTCCTTACAGTCCTTTTGGAGGAAAATTTGCAAGGTTTAGTGGATATACGGCCAGAGTTGGTCAAACTCCGAGATTTGCTGGGTCACAAGGTCTTCCTTTTGGCTCAGCGGGCTCTACAGGATACTTCGGGTAGCCTGGTGCCTCCCAAAATCCAGGCCAATCTTTTCAGAACTTCGGGACCACCACCCAGTCAGGGTGGAATCCCCAAGCCCCGCCTAGACTTCCGTTTCTGGCAACGTTAAACCTGCCAGACCTCACTAAGTTAACTAATGACCCAATCAACTACAATCCGACCTGGCCTCCGGTCCCGACTAAACTCCCTTCGGATATTCCAAAATTCGAAGGGAAAAGCGGTGAGGATTCGGGCGACCACGTAACCACGTTCCACTTATGGTGCTCATCGAACTCCCTGATCGACGACTCGGTTAGGTTGAGATTATTTCAACGCACCTTAACTGGAAACGCGGCTAAGTGGTATATAGAGTTGCCTGGGGGTAGCTTTACATCATTCGCCGACTTAGCCAATATTTTCTTGAACCATTTTCAGTTGCCCGTCCGGTATGATGCCAGAACTGAACTACTGGCTACTTTTCGTCAGGATAGGGCAACTCACATTTTTGATCACATTCAGGAATGGAGACAGAGAAAGAGGCTCATTAAAGCCGAAATCCCTCCGGAGTACCGTCTCGAGTGGTTCTTGAAGTCTTTGATACCTGAGATCTCCAAGGATGTCTCCATGCTAGGGGTCTATTCCGAGGAGCAAGCCATTTTTAGGGCCCAACAATTAGAACTGATCTATTCTCAGTCTGGGATCCTACAAAAGTACTTTCCAGATGCTCCTGGGTCTAAGTTTGATGTAGCTAAGCCGAAGCCAGGTCCCCACGCGGATGGTATTGTTGGGTCAGTAGACACAAATACGGTGAACTTGTTGAATCAATTGCAGCAGTTGTCTTTGCAAACTGCTTCTAACAACCAAGTCACATCGTCTAATCCTTCTGCTTCCCAAACTTCTTCAATTAATGTTGTCCAATCGGATAATCCCAAAGGAAGTCAAAATTCCAATGGGAAAAAGAAAGGACGAGGTAAGAAAAAGAACCAGGATGGGAAGCCTGATGCAAACAAATCCGGCAATAATGCTGGCGGTGGTGGAAATGAGTCAAAGAAGAAAGTCAAGTTCCCATGCAAGTTGTGCAGTGGGGACCATTTAACTCATCTTTGCCCCAAGATTGAAGACGCTCAACGCATGTTAGGGCAACAAGGGACTTCTAGTTCCCAAGCTGTGTTAACCAACCCTTCCCCCAAGGGCAGCAATTTCTTGCTGGCGCAAGTTCAAACCCTGGAACCTTCGCAGGGGGCAACCAGGAAGGGGACAATTCATCAAATGTTTTCATGATGGGTTCTCACGCTAATGTGGCCACACGGTCACGCGATTATGGTGAAGGTGAAACTTCCAAGGGAAAGTCAGTTCCCGAAACTAACAACCCACTTCATATTGAGCGACCTTCCGTTGAGACTATACCTCGGGCACCGAAAGGTTCCGCTAAACGCGCGACTATCAACCCTAATATGAGGGTAGCCCAAAATTACTCCATTGTGGAGGATATGGCTCAGATTCCATGTGCTATGTCCGCGTTAGAGGTTCTCCAGTCATGTCCTACTCAAAGAAGTGCCTTGCTATCGGCAATGGGGGCAGTAGATCCAAGTAACTCCTTAGCTCTCACTTTTGATATGAGTAATGTCAAAAAGAGACTTCCCCATCATATGGCTTTTCAGATAAAGTCTACCTACTAGAAAACGAATATTTTTCGGACGGTTATAGATGAGGGAGCTTCCATATGCATCATGTCTATGTCATGTTGGAAGGCCATTGGATCACCGTCGGTTGTTCCTTCACCCACCCTCTTGACAACGTTTGATGGTCATTCTCATAGGCCATACGGGATTATCCTGGCCTTTCCTATATGTGTTGGAGGGAAGGTCGTTAACATTGAAGTAGAAGTCATAGATGCTAACCTAGATTATAATCTCCTCCTAGGAAGGAACTGGGTATATGAGATGGATGTCGTTGTTTCGACTCTATTTCGTGTCATTTGCTTTCCTTATGAGGGGAAAATCGTTAAGGTTGATCAACTGGATTATTCTCCAGTCGATCCTCGAGCAACTTCAGACTCTTCTATTCCCTTAGTGGATAACCCCCGTCCGCCTACTGACAATTTAGGAGTTGGGATGTACTCTTCATTGATGGGTACGTTTGATCTTCCCCCTCCTACGGCTAGAATAGATCAATTTCATCCTCCAGGGACCCTTTATGGAGAGAGTTGCCCAAACTCCTTATTCTTCGGATCTTAGAACCTTACCTTCATCTGTGACCACATCAGATGACGATAAGGCGGGTGGAATAGAATCTTTTATGTCTGTAGTAGAACCTAGATGTGAATCTATCTATAGCTCTGCAGACAACCATCACACTCCTTCCTCTGGGAAAGAGATAGATGGTGATGTGGCTCATTCTCGTATCCTTGATTCCACTTATGCATCGGATTGCTCGGATATTGTTCTTCCATTCGATGAAGTGATTTTCGAAGCAATGACGGCTGTAGATTGACCTTTGGAAGATTTACATCGTTGGTCATATTTTTATGCCCCTGTGCATGAGGTCAAATCTTGGTCCTTGAATTCGACTAGCGATGTTTGTACGGTCCATTTGGCTCCAACACAGTTATTTGCCGAAGGAAGTATATTGATTGGATCAATCATAGTACCTATAAACATCCCTAGGAGTGAGTTGGCGGAGCCCCCTGACAGGCTCTACCTCAGGAAGTACTTTGCTTAAGTAGAAATTAGGCAATGGCTTCTTTGTATATTATGTATATTTGTACATACATTATCGAGAGCTTCGTGATGTCAACACTTTTTGGTCTGCTGTTGCAGGTGTTGATGGATGACTTGGTCTATTTTGGGTTCATCGATGGTGCTAGTCGGCAAACTCGGAATCTCTCTTCCGCAGCTTGGGTACTTTATTATCCAACTGGTCAATTGATGGTATCAAGAGGCGTATGCATTGGTCCTGCTTCAAATAACATGGCTGAGTATACTGCCGTTATTAATTTACTATCCAAGGCAATCTCTTATGGGATCGACTCGTTAGAAGTGTATCTCGATTCTCAATTGATAGTGTCTCAATTAAATAACATTTATCGAGTAAGGGATCCATGTTTATATCGCCAGTATTTAAGAGTGAGGTTGTTGCAAAGATCATTTATTTATATTAATTATTTGCATATTCCAAGATCTCATAATTGCTTAGTTGATTCTATCGCTAATCAAGCATTAGACTGGCACATCAATCATCCATCATAAAATCAAAGCATCAAAAAGTCAACTGTATATATATATCATCATAAAAGCGTCTCGAATGTACATATGTAGTCCAAAAAATATACAAAATTGGGACTCAAATGCCCATAATCATATCCGGCATATCTAGTGCCCCGGCTCAGGATGAGCAGCCAAGTAGGTCACTATAGCATTGGCCACACGCCGAAAAGTGCGAACCCAGTCGCGTGGCATCCCAACCACGTGACGTTGCATATCCTCTGGGAGGTCCTCTATAGCAGCCATCGTCACACGACAGCTCAGTCTAGTCAAGTGTCGCTGGACGTTGTGTAAAGTCCTCTCCGTCTCAGCAGCCGCCTCTTCGGCTCCTCGGCCGCGTCGCCTATGCCGCGGAAGTCCATCTGGCCGCACTGGCCCAATATCTGGATCATGATCATCA
>APFE031264843.1:0-10578 GCA_000404065.3 Pinus taeda | reverse complement strand
TGCTTTAGGGGGCATCTGTTACGCAGTAATTTGTCACCGTTGGTCACCGTCCTTGTTACCCTTGCTTTCGCACACTGGAGGACACATTTATGGACCTGTGACCAGTGACACATCTTAAAAACACTTGCATTGGATTCTCCTAAGTATGAACTTCAAAATCCCTGAAGAAACCTTTCGAAGATTAGCCCTAAAAAGTGCCCTTTTTCCATTAGCGCGGGTCCACAGTGTCTAACCCGTGCCAATGGCTCAGTTCCTCTAAAAAGGGCGCGCCCATGGACGCTCTGTCACAGAACAAAGCCCGCGCCACCCAAACTTGGTCATGATTTTTGGCTAGCGCGCACTGAAGTGTTTTTCCTCCATTGCTTATGCAGTTCTCTGGGGAAAAATCCCATGGAAGTGGTCGAGTGTCCTCTTTTCTATCCATGACAACCCAGTTCAGTGACTATTCTGGGACAATGCCAAATCTTCAGCAGGTGTCTGGATACAATGCATACTTCCTCCTACTCCATCTATAAATGGCTGTCACCCTGCATTGAACCAACAAGTTTTGCTAGAGCTAAGGTGAGCTAAGATTATGCTGGATTGATAGTGAATTGAGAGCTATAGAGGAGTTATGCTACCGAAATATTGAGAGAGAAGAGGTCACTTTGCAAGGCATGTTTAGCTACTGACCCAGTCAGAGGAGGTCCAACGTCAGGCCTCTTTGGTTGTAATCCTTCTCTTCTTTTATTGAATAATGAACGACTATCATTATGGTTCCACTCATGTGTCTTCCGATGATATTTGAGTTATATCTTGTCTGACCGATATATAATTGCATGTACTAGATTTTACGCTTGCGTTTGTATTGTTCTTTGCTTGTGCAGGTGTCCGTTTACGTGGAGCGTACGGATTGTGACCAGCCAAAGCTAAAAGGATAGGAATGACGTTTCTTCTGCAACAAATAGCGTCGGATTCCAGGTAGATCATTCTGATCGATCTTTTGATTTATGCAATTAGGAACCTGCGTGTAGCGTGTGTGATTGTTGCTAGACCCGAGTTGGGCTAGTGGGATCGCCTCTGTCCGCAGAGGGGATTTACCAGTTCAACACTCATCTTCCTCCTCTAGTCCCTCAAATGGTGGGGCTTCCTCAGATGAACTGTGATTAGTAGAATCAATTTGAAAGAATTTGGGTTCCTTGCATTTATGCCCCAGGAAGTATTTCTCATCACAGTAGTAACACAATCCTTGCTTTCTTTTTTCCGCCATTTCCGCTGGTGACACCTTTTGAACCTTAAGTGTTTGGGTAGTGCTCAGAGTGTGGGTGGGGCGTCCTTTGGCTATGAAATTTGGATGAGTCGACTAGGATGTTAACATGTGTTCTACTTCACGAGCTATCATGAAAGATGCCAACCATGAGATTAGGTGGTGCATCCGGATGTGGGCTTGTATGGCGTCTTTGAGACCACTGATAAAACATTCCAAGTAGAATTCATTTGCTAGACCTCCTGTGCGGAAGGCTAATGCTTCAAAGGCTTTAATATATTCTTGCACTGTGCCTATCTGTCGGAGCTTAGTAAGATGACCCAAAAAGTTAGATTCATGGTCAAAGCGATTAGAAAGGGCTTTTGAGAATATTTGCCAAGTCATTGGCCTTGTATAGCAGCGTTGATGCCACTGCCACCATTGCCATTTTTCTTGGTCCAAGTATAGGCTTCCCACACTTAACTTAGTTGCATCATCTCTAATGTGATTCAATGTGAAATATTGCTCCATTTGTGATAGCCATATGGCCGGATGAGAGCCATCAAATTTATACATGTCCAGCTTGGGTGGTCGAGGCTGGGACTGTTGGTGGTTTCCATAGAAGTGAAGAGAATGGCTAGATTTGCCCTCAAGGATTTCATTAAAAGCCTGATTGTTCCCCCAACTTGCCCTTGGTGATTGTGTCATTTAAGGACTGGATCTGCTTTGTTAATTCCTCCAACTTGTGTTCAATGGTGTCTATCTTCTCATTGGCCATAGCTTGAGCTCTGGTTTGTACCATGCACAGATCCGGTGCACTTGTCGTTACTGTGAAGAAAAATTTGGGACCACCCGAAATTTTGATGCTAACAAGTGAATGGTACCACCTTGCTCAGCTCGTCACCCTGATTCTTATGGGCTAAGTCTCCTATAAGCGTCCCGAGAGGGTCTCAGATTTTTTTATTTTTTTGATTTTATTTTATTTTATTTTTTACTCCGAAAGGAGTTTTACTCGCTTAGGAATACTACACTCGCCAATTCCCAGAAATGTTAATTCTGCCTAATGTCCTACGAGAATCACGCCCAGATATAGGAGCCACAAGCCTCCCTGCACAAGTAGTTAGATCTATCGGCGAAACCCTCAACTACAGAGTATGAGTAGGAATGTGGTAGTGATCGAATCCCTGTTGCTAGATCTGAATGGCAGATCTGATTGTTGCGGTTTCGACAGAACCAAACCTGCTAGATCTGATCTGGCAAAGATGAGGCGCAATCTAGAGAGAGACAAGGGAACTATGGTCTCAAGGAGTGTCAAGTGCTATAGATCACAATATACATAAGGGTCCAATAGTAGTACTCAGTCCAATATTTCAAGGCACTAACTAAGGAGGATCAACCGTACCCTTAGTCGTACCACCCAACTACCCTATTGTACGGGCAAGTAATCTCCCTGAGTGTTGTTCTTGGTGTATTGTAGCCACAAGATGGCTAACTGTTTATCTATGGTGAGGTTTCAGGTGAGCCTAGGGGGCTTCCGATATACCTAGAGGGTACTTGGAAGACAGTCCGTGCATGGTTTTGCCTAATGCGCTACTACTCTAAGGGGTACCCATAGGGGTTACAAGGGAGTCCAACAAGCGTGACCACCTCTTGTATTTCCTACATTCATGCCTCCCCAAATCTGCAAGTTTATGCACTCAACGATAGATCCCGTGGTTTAAAGACGCTAGAACACGTCTCTAGCCAAAAACAATTATGCTAAAAATGGAGATCCCACCGGCCCGGGAAAGTGCTCTGATACCACTTGTTATGCTCTTGACTTGCGAGAAGATACTAGAATACCAAATATGCAAATAAATATAACCCAGAACATGGAACAATGAGAAATAAAATCATGTATTTTATTATTCAGAAAGGAAAGCAATGTTCACTTGCCTCTTCAAGGGGGCAACCTCCAATAGAGCAGGGCTCGATTACAAAATCAGACACGACGCTCCTCAAGGGGAGTCTCTATCCTTTATATAGGATTCATACATGCAATACCATGGGTCAGTACCATGGTTCTTATTAATACCATCTATCTAATACCATGCCCATTTGCAGCTAACTGTGGTCCCTTCTTTAAATGCGGGTCAACCACTTACAATTATTAATATGGGATTTATTGACTCTTTAACTAAATATAACTATGACTCAACCCTATTACATAAATAAGGGGGTTAGGGTTGGACCCTAATAGTATTAATGCTCTGGAGCTCTTGTGCTTGATTATGGTTGGTTGTTGTTCGGCCATAACCAAATTTTACTGAACCACGGGGTGCCACGTGGCAACCCATGATTAGCCATGTGGCATCCCACCATTGGCCCACATGACAAACTCAACCACCAATCAAAACCACCAAAATTCAAACCATTCAGAATAAGACACTTGGGGGCCAATCATTGGCCCATGTTGTATAGTTAGCTTGTCCAGTCACCCTGCCCAGTCAATGTACGGACTGCCCAGTCAATAGTTCTGCATCCAACTTGTAAATTTTTTACCTGTTTGGGAAAATTATCAAAAGGCGATATCAGGAGCATATGATATCAATTTTGAGTGATTCAAGTTGAGTTGAATTCAGATCATCGAAATCTACATTCTAGTAGAGGTTTTGAGCACTTTTGAACACTTTGAATTTTGAGCACTTTATTGATCCCTTGGATCACTCCTTCGCATTGGAATCTTTTGAACGTTCAAAAGACTACTTTCAGCCAACAAACATATGAGGTTATAGTTCCCTCACCCTTCCAATCTCAATCCATTTGGCTTTTCTTGGATTTGTGTCTTTGATTCCAACATGAAGGTACTCCACATTCCTTCGATTCGAAGTTCTTGTTTTCTATCAAGGATAGTGTCCTGCTGCAATTGTTCAAGAAATTCAAGAGAAAATATTCTATTGAAGGAATCTGAACATGCTCTCCTTGATCATCCATCAAAGTAGGTCCATATAATCTCAAATTCTGAACATTAACAACTACATACATTTTCATATAGGGAGGCAAATCCAACCGGAAGACATTATTACCAATCTTTTCTAGAATCTTAAAAGGTCCATACCTTATTGGTTCCTGTTTTTTACCTTCTCCTTTAAGCCTCTCCTTTCTAATGTAAAGCCAAACTTCATCTCTAACCTAAACACTATGGTCAACACAATATTGCTTATCATGAGTTGGCTTATCATGCTTATTATTCTTATTATGCTTATCATGCCTTGTCTTCTTGAACCATATGATGCATCAATTGAACTTGTTTAATGAATCACTTGGCCTTATCAATGTCACTATGACCATCAATAAAAACATATTTCCCAAAGATAAAATCTAAAGGAGATTTTGGTAAGTATCCAAAGCATGCCTCAAATGGAGATGATTGAGTCAATGAACGCTTTTCCTAGTTATAAGCATGTTGAATGTAGTGTAAGTGTTCATCCCAAAGCTTAGGATGTTTGCCACAATAACCACTAAGAATATGTACTACCATTACGTTCACCAATTTTGCTTGACCATCAGTTTGTGGATGGAATGTTGTGCTCTTTTTCAACTTGGTGTCCATGAGTCCCCATAAGATTGACCAAAATTTTCTTACAAATCGAGAATATTGATTAGAAATAATGGATTTGGGCAACCCAAAATGTACCCATACATTTTGAAAGAATATTTGTGCAGTCTGTTCAGTTGTAACTTTCTTCTTATAAGGCATGAAAATACACATCTTGCTGAAACAATCCAACACAACTTAAAGATATTCATGATTTCTTTTAGGCATAGGACACCCTCCTACAAAGTCCATAGAAACACTTTTCCAAGGATGGGAAGGAACTGGAAGTGGAGTATAAAATCCTAAATTTCTATTGCTAGGCATACTTGTAGCATAAATAACATCCTCTTACATGTCGTGACACACTTTCATTCATACGAGGCCAATAACAATACCTTTGTAATTGTGCCACCATCTTGCCTACACCAAAATGGCCATCAATAAGAGAAGTACATGCTTCCCTTATGATGTTGACTCTTTCACCCTGTGGAATGCATAACTTTCCAAGATGATACAAAATTTTATCATGAACATGGTAATCTAATTCCTCTACTTGGTTTCCTTGGCACAAACTTGCATATACATATTCAAAATCGTCATCTAAAGGATATTGCTCAACACATATCTCATGCATGATAGAATTATGATTAAGAATAACTAAAGCACTAACAATTGGTCTAGAAATCATGTCATAAACTTTGTTATAGATACCTTTCTTATACCTTATCACCAAGTGGAATTACTACAAGAAACCCATCCATATGAAATATCTTGCTTACAGTAGCTTGGTTTGTAATTGCAAGTATTGCAATGGTTGATGATCAATGTGAATGATAGTTTCCTTTCCCATCAAATACTATTTCCAATTTTTCACATTTTGTAACAATGTATACAATTCCTTTTCATATGTACTATTGCACCATTAAAAGCTTCATAATGGTAACATATGGGCTTACCATGTTGCATCAAGACCACTCCCATGGAATAGTCACTTACATATGTTTGTATCTCAAATGGTTGTCTTAAATAAGGACGTGTAAGAACTAGAGCTGTATTGATTCTCTCCTTCAATGCATCGAAGGCTTTCTGCTGCTTGCCTTCCCACTAAAAAACATGTTTCACACTTGTCAAGGCATGTAAGGGAGCTGCAATTGATGAGAAGTTAGATATGAACTTTCTCCAATATTGGGTTGCTCCTAAAAAGCTCGTAACCTCAGTTGCATTATTGGGCTTAGGCAAATCTACAATGAATTTTACCTTTGAGAGATCTATCTTCAATTCACCCCCTCCAACAATATGTCCCAAATATACTAACGAGGTCATTCCAAATTCACTTTAGACATCTTTAAAAACAACTTTTATTTCTTCAAGACATCTAAGACTTGCTTAACATGCATGAAATGTTCTTCACGGGTTTTACTGATATCAATATGTCATCTAAGTAGACAATCACAAAATCATCGAGAAAATGCCTTAAGACATCATTCATAACTCTCGTGAATGTTGCAGGAGCATTACAAAGCCCAAATGGCATAACCAACCATTCAAACAAACCTCACTTTGTTTTGAAAGTTGTCTTCCATATGTCTCCTTCAACAATCCTAATCTGATGATAGCCACTTCTCAAATCCAACTTAGTGAAATACACAAAATCGTTCAACTAATCAAGAAAATCATCAATTCGAGGAAGAGGGTAACGATTTAATACCGTAATCTTGTTCAAGGCTCTGAAATCCACACACATGCACCATGTACCATATTTCTCTGGTACTAAAACAACTAGTGACCCACATGGCGATGTGCTTGGTCTAATGACCCCTTTATAAAGCAAATATTGGATTTGTCTCTTGATTTCTACATTCTCCATGACTGACATCTTGTACATGTCAATGTTTGGAAGATGATGCAAGAGCATGTGACTTAGAGGAAATTTTTTTTCAAACATATTCCAAAAATACAAAAAAATCTACAAGAAAAGGAGTGGGGTCCTTTATCCAGCAGTTTCCATGCTTTTCTAAGTTTAAGATAGGGATAGAATTAAGAATAAAAGTATTTTGTAATAATCACTCATGGATAAGCGATAATAAGTTTTATGCATGATTGCTTTAGAGCGCCCTATGTAAAAGCATGCTTTTGTAAAGGATGATGGCCAAGAAGGCTTTATCTATTGATCATAAATAAAATGAAGGGAGGCTCAAAGTTGGGGTCAGGCCGGAAGTAGTATCAACTGAGAAAACCTCTCTCTGTGCATTTAATTTGATAGCTCTTTTTTTTCTGATATATGTATGCACGTATCGGCTCAATCGTTTTACTCTAAGATTGAATATGAATAAATTAGCCTCATTTTTTTCAATTGATGCTAGGCTGACCCTTTAGAATCATTTTCCCTTCACAACTGGTGCACATAGGCTTCTTAAGTCATTTTATAGAATTACATAGAAAACTCTGTTTACACAGAGAAATCATGACAATTCCTTAAGCGAAAAATAGTTCCGGACATGAAACTTTATTGGATTTGGTTCATACCCATATCGGGTCCGAACCAATATTGCATCGGAGAAGCAGAAGAGAAGTAGAGAGCCTTTGGAACTACTGAGTGCGAAACCTCGACATTCCGGAACCAAAAAATTATAGAGAAGGGCGGAAAGGGGCGTCAGGTCTGCGAGGATGATCACATCTCAAAATTGGAGGTGGAAGGAACCAAGCATAGGCACTTTGGAAGTCACCGATAGCGATTGCCGATTATCGCCTCGAGAAAAGGGTGGAAAGGGCGATTATAAAAAGTGTCGATAGTGTTATTTGCATTTAACACAAGGACTTGAAATATAGTGCGATAGTATAACTCCCTTGGAATTACACCAAGACTGTTTATAAGCCGTGACAGTGTTTTTCTAAAGAGTTGACAGTGTATTGTATGAATTCCATACTACAAGCCCACCAATAGTGTGTGTAAATCCTATGGATTTACATTTCTGATAGGAACAAAGGTCGGTTTGTGAATAATAACCAAGGTAGGGGTGATTGGGGAAAAACCCATGTGATTTTCAGTTTTACTGTTAGATGACTGATACACAACCAGAAGCAGAAAGGGAGATTTAGCCTAAAATTGAAGAAATTGTAGACATATTTGCGAGGCAGTCAATATCACTTGCACCCTAGCCACCATTAGTGGTATCAGAGTAGCCATCTGACATTGGATTGAATCTCAGAAGCAGGAGAAGGAAAGTTACTATGGCTTTCAGATTTGGAAGAGGATGAGGATGTGGTGGAAGAGGTCGACTAGTTGAAAACGCTGAAGTGATGGAAGCTGTGCAACAGATGCAAGCTCGATTGGATGCATTAACAACAGGCAGGAACATAGATGATGGAGATATTAGTGAACCTGAGATTGAAGCTGCAGAGGAGGAAGATGTAGCAGTTACTCTTGAAATGAGGTTCTTCCAGTCAATGTTGAGATCCACGGCCAGGCCAAAGACTGAGGTTCCGATATATGAAGGAGGATTGAATCTAGAAGAATTGATAGATTAGATTAATGGCATGGAGAAATTCTTCAATTGTGAAGAAACAGAAGATGAGAAGAAGGTGAAGTTTATTGTCACCAAGCTAAAAGGCCATGCAACGCTTTGGTGGGATGGTGTGCAGGAATAAAGGAAGAGACTTGGTAAGCAACCAATCAAGAATTGGAGTAGGATGGTAGCAAAGATAAGAGGTAAGTTTTTTCCAAGTAATTATCAACAAACCTTGTTCAGATAGATGCAAAATCTTAGATAGAGGTCTTTGACAGTGAAAGAATACATAGAGGAATTCTACAAGGTAAGATTAAGAGTTGGAGAAGCCTAGGACATAGATGAGAAGGTGGCTAGATATGTGAATAGTCTCACGATGGACATTCAAGATGAGATAAGTCTATTGTCTCCTAAAACAATAGAGGAAGCTTATCAGATAGCACTGAAAGCTGAAGAAAAACTCATGAGGAAGCAGTCTGCCAGAGGGAGAGGTAATTTCCAAGGAAGGGGAAGTCAAGGTGGTAGAGGAATATCTACAGCACCTAAAGGTGGAGTTAGCAGCAGCTCAACCCAGCATGCGCCCACAGGAGCTGATGCAAGAGGCAGAGGGAGTTTTTCTAGAGGAAGAGGCAGAGAAATAAGATGTTACAGATGTAACAAACTGGGACACAGAGCTTTGAATGCCCAAAGAATGTAGAAAAAAATAAGAGGAATGCCATTTTTGCTCAAGCTAAGGGGGAAGCAACAAAAATAGTGATAGAAGAAGAAAATATACAAGAGATGGGAGAATCTTTGGTAGTTAATAAAGTTTTGCTCAAGCCAACAAAGGAGATGGCTAAACCATCACAAAGGAAGACTTTATTCAGGACAATGTGTAAAGTCCAAGGGAAATGTTGCCATATGATCATTGATAGTGGCAACACTGATAATTTGGTCTCTATAGAAGTGGTGGAGAAATTGAAGTTGAAGACAATGAAACATCCAACACCTTACAAGGTGTCATGGTTGCAAAAGGGACATCAACTGTTAGTAAATGAATAGTGTGAAGTGGTATTTCAGGGGGGCAAGTATAAAGATAAAATTGTATGTGATGTGATGCCAATGAATGTGTGTCACATATTTCTTGGAAGACCTTGGAAATATGATAGAGGAGCCATGCATGATGGAAAAAGAAACACCTACAAGTTTAGAAAGGATGGTGTTAATCATACGTTGTTGCCGCTGCAAGAAGAAGATGTACCAGGAAAGAAGATTGATCCAAGAACTTTGTTACTTGGAGGAAAGGAATACTTGAAGTAGATTGAAGAGAATGAGGTAAATTTTGCTGTAATTTGCAAGCCCAAGGTAATAATGACTTCTACTAAAGTTTGTGATTTACCCATTGAAATTCAAGAAATGTTGGAGAAATATTGTGATATTATTGTTGATGATTTTCCTAATGAGTTGCCACCCATTAGATGAATTAGCCATCATATAGATTTGATTCCTGGAACAAGTCTACCTAACAAAGTAGCTTACAGAATGACTCCTACAGAAAATGAAGAATTTAGGAAGCAGGTGCAAGAATTGCTTGACAAAGGGCTGATCAGGGAGAGGTTGAGTCCTTGCGCAGTACCAACAGTGCTCAGCCCAAAGAAAGATGGAGGCTGGAGAATGTGTGTAGATTCAAGAGCCATTAATAAAATCACAATCAGATACAGATTTCCATTACCTAGAATTGAAGATTTAATGGATTGCTTGAGTGAAGCAAATTATTTTTCAAAACTAGATCTTAAAAGTGGGTATCATCAGATAAGAATAAGAGAAGGGGATGAGTGGAAAACCGCTTTTAAGACAAATGAGGGATTGTATGAGTGGAGAGTAATTCCTTTTGGGTTTTCAAATGCACCAAGTACATTTATGAGACTAATGAATGAAGTTCATAAAGAGTTCATTGGTAAGTTTGTAATAGTATATTTGGACGAAAATGAAATCTGAAGTGTTCTGGCTGAAAATGAAATCTGAAGTGGAGAAGTATGTGAGAACTTGCAAAATATGTCAATATGCAAAGGAAAGAAGCCAAAACACAGGTTTGTATATCCCATTACCAATTCCAGATAGGTCTTGGGATATGGTAAGTATGGATTTTGTGTTGGGCTTACCAAAGACTCAAAGAGGTAATGATTCAATTTTTGTAGTGGGCAACTCAAAAATGGCACACGTTATTCCATGTTATAAAACTAGTGATACTTCTCACATTGCTAATTTGTTTTTTAAGGAGATTGTAAGAT
>APFE031264840.1:0-10562 GCA_000404065.3 Pinus taeda | reverse complement strand
ATCCAACAACTTGAGTGGAAGAATTCCAGGAGAATTGGGCTCACTACAGAGCTTAATGAGTTTGGATTTGTCATCCAACAACTTGAGTGGAAGAATTCCAGGAGAATTGGGCTTGCTACAGAATTTAATGTGGTTGCATCTATCATCCAACAACTTGAGTGGAAGAATTCCAGGAGAATTGGGCTCGCTGCAGAATTTAATTGGTTTGCGTTTGCCATCCAACAACTTGAGTGGAAGAATTCCCGCATCTCTAGGGAATTGCACAAACATGCGACATTTGTTGTTGTTCGACAACCAGCTTAGTGGAACAATCCCTGAGAACATTGGCAAATGTGTTGGTCTATACACATTAGATTTATCCAAAAACTTATTGAATGGAAATATTCCCGCATCTTTACAGAATTGTACACAGTTAAATCGTGTCAAGCTGTTTGAGAACAAACTTAGTGGATCCCTAGACATAGTGTTTCCAATTTCCTTGGAGGTTTTCTTTGCTCATTCTAACAGTTTTTCTAGGAATCTTCCATCATCTTTAGCCAATTGCACCAAACTTATAGCACTAGATTTAAGGAAAAATAAATTGATAGGCCAGCTTCCTAAACAGTATGCATCTTTTCAATCATTACGAATTTTAAGTTTGGGTTATAATAACCTTCAGGGTGGTATTTCTGATTGGATCACAAATCTTCCTAACTTACAGTTGTTGGATTTATCCAATAATAATTTTACGGGGAGAATACCTTTTAATTTAGGGAGACTCCTAGGATTTCAAATACCTTCGTCTTCCCATCTCACTAGTAGTACATTTTACACTGATGTGCAAGTTAACATTAAAGGTTTTGAGTATATTCTAACATATGTGTTGGTCACAAATACCATTTTGGATTTTTCTAGCAATAATTTTATTGGAGAAATTCCCTCAAGCATGGGAAATTTGAGTGGCTTGCGGTTGTTGAATCTATCTAGAAATCAGTTGGAAGGGAAAATTCCTGCATCTCTAAGTGAGATATCTACTCTAGAGCAATTAGACTTGGCTACAAATAATTTGAGCGGAGAGATTCCTCAAGAACTCTCTAAATTAACTAAGTTGGCATACCTGGATGTATCATTTAACAGATTGTGTGGGCGAATCCCTCAAGGAACGCAGATGGACACTTTCAGTGTGGCTTCATTTCAAAGGAACAAATGCCTATGTGGGTATCCTTTACAAGCATGCAATAAAGCTACCCCCAAAAAAGGAGATGGAGTCTCTCCAAATGTCAGTGATCACCAAGGATGGTTGAATCGTGTGGATGAACATATCTCATTAATTGCATTAGGATTAGGAGTAGGAATTGGCTTTGGTGGAGTTGTAACATTAATAATTATGTGGGAAAAAGCATGGCATTGGATGGTACCTCCAAAAATAAAACCATTTTATGGAGTGTATCGGTTCCCTAAATGACTTATCTTTTAGTCAACCATAATGCTATTTTCATGAAATATGTATTGAAAATTAAAATAATATCTGATATTTTAATGAATAGAATGTGAGTGGTTTTTATGTTTTCTATTTTTTTTTCCATCTCCATTTAATTATTTTTTTTTACATTTTCTAGTTTTTTACTACCTAATTTACATATATATTTTAAGTATTTTGAAAAATGTACACAATGAAGTGGCATATTGTTTTTATGTTTGAGCTTTTTCATACATTTTGAAAGCAACATTCTTGGTTGAGAATCTTTGTGAAAAATTAACATATTTTTTCTTTATGCTTTTCCTATCCTTCCAAATGCTTTTCATATGTTATTTGATTAAGGCATTTTAATTTATTTTATCAATTATGGTTACTTGAATTGAAATTGATGATTCTTCATGTTCATATTTTAATTTGGGTAAAAAATTCAATCAATATTGTAATCTTAAAATTCATTTTATTGAGAAAAATATTTTCGAAGATAAATATTAACAAATTTGTATTGAAAGGAAAAAAAGATGTTTACTTTATTATTATGGAAATTTTTAAGATAAAAGTAAAGTGGAAAAATTCAACAAATCTTAAAAGAGAAATATATTATTATTATTATCCAATTTTAAGGTCGCGGCCAAGCCAAACACCACATTGGTGTATGACACCCCCTTGTTTGTGGGACCAGGTACCCACCTCCGTGCAACTATTTGACTGCTAAGTCTACAAAGGCATACATAATCTACCCCCCGATGGTTTTGAACATGTAACCTCTTAAGACCATTAGGCCCACTCAAGCTGTATAATTGTTCGACACCTCACAATTGTTAATTTAATACATATTTTTTGCATATAAATTTAATTATTATTAATCAATTATTAAATCAATAAAAATGTGATATATAATTCATGCAACCAATCAATTCAAAAAGAAGTCATGTTGATTCTTGCGGGCTTTGTGATCATGGAAAAAATAATATCATTGGACATTCCAAATGTTGTAACATTTAATTTCTCAAGGAGATCATTATATTATTTTTCTTATGATATTTCACATAGAATATGATCATCTCTATGACACCACACGTAGTGGAAGTACTTCACTTTAACACTGCAATTTTGTTTGGATGCAATGCACTTTGGAGGATTTCATGTGTCAATTGACATCATGTAGGAATAAAAGGAACATGGAGGAAATACTTTCATTTCAGAAAGGTTATTACATTATTACCACACGGATTTTGTACAACTAGACAATTGAAAACTCAAAGAAGCTGTACTCATGGAAGATTGTTTCCCACAAAAAACACACAAAAAGAGTCTTTGAAATAACCCTTTATGGATTACATTTGGAAGGTAGTATCTCTCCATCTCTTGGTAGCCTCTCCTTATTGTGAACTTAGCGTTGTTGAGAAAAATGTTTGGTAGGAAGAATTCCACCATAATTTGGGTATCTTAAAGTGCTCCAAACACTTTATATCAACATTAATATTATTTGGGGCTATACTACAAAATATTTTGTAATTTTGCACACATTCAACCAATCATTCTTTAGAAAAATATTCGACAAAGACTAGACCAAGATAATTGGGTCATCTAGTCGAGTTGGAATATCTCTCCTTGTTCATTCGTCTTATGAGTTGAAGTATTGAACTTCTTTGAGAAAATGCACATCTCTCTAAGTATTAGACATTTATTTTAACAATCTTTTTGGTCACGTCCTTTCAACTCTAGGAAATTACACTTAGTCATCAAGTATTAATTTTTCCATAAACAACTCAAGTGGAAGAATTCAAGTTAAATTGGACTTGCTATAGAACTTAGATTCCTTTATCTATATTCAACAACATGTTGGGATACAATTCCTCTATCTCTACAAAATTTCTCTTCTCCTTTTTACAATTTCTTGCTTCAAACATGCTAATTGGTAGTATCCTTGAAGCCACTACAAAATTAGGAAAGTTGGCCCTTCTAAGTTTTTATCAAACACGTTAACAAGCAACATACCTGACGTAATTGTCATTCCACCAACACCATAAGGCATAAGAGTCCAAAGGACGATGGAACAACTAGCGTTGATAGATCAATGACAATTGATCTTTCACAACGAATTTGCTATATCATCGACACTTTTGCTACGATGGTTATAGGTTCCATATCATCGCATGACTGACATTGGCACCTACCATAAGACCAATGAGTTGGGTTTCTTATTTTTTTTAAATATTAAAAAATATCTCTATCCACAAAAATTTTCATCAGGTTCAAAATTTCACACATGAAATTAATTTTAACTAAATTTAAGGTACCGTATGTCTTACAATTGATTTCCAACTGTGAAAAATTGGAAATGGCCGATAACTTTTCACTAGGTTCAATATCTCACACACAAAATTATCTTGAACTAAATTCTAGTTTTCTTTTGGTTGGGATTAAAATTTTACAGGCCAGCTATCATGTGGCATGAGCCAGCTCAAAACTTCTATGATGAAAGTAGTAAACTCACTCAAAAGGGATTTTCTACATGAATGAAATTTTAACATTTTTCCTCATTATTCAAATTATAATGCGTCTTGCATTTCCCACAATAAACTTCAGCCACGGTCCTCATCATTCAATTTATGTTATTTTTAGGTTGCCTTCCTCATCATTCAATATATGTGACTTTTAAGTTGTGTTCCTTATCATTCAATTTATCATGTGTATTTCATTTAGATTAATATTGCAAAAACAACAATGACAACACAAATATCATTCAAGAACTATTAGTTTCGTATGTGAAAATATACAATGCAGGATCAACAAAATTTTTGGAGCAATTAGATCCTACTAAATATGAAAGTATTAATATAGATTTTTTTTTTTTTTTTTTTTCATTCTAAATCCTCTCCTACAACCATGCACTTCATATACATTACATTTAAGTCATCATGATGAGAAATCTCATGTCAAAAAAAAAAAATAGTAGGCCTAAAATAGTCATGAACAATGGACATAAAAGCAATCATTATATAAAATCACCAAACATAGAGAAAACCTTATATACAAAAATTCTATAACTCATAAAAAAGAAATTTCCAAGTCCATAATTATAAGTAATTTTCCAAAAAAATGTCTAATAAATTCATATCAAAATGGAATCAACACAATTACCATCGACTTAACAAAGTCTTAGTGAGTAATACACAAATATATTAAAATAGTCAAATAATGGTCAGACTCGAGTGCACTTGCCAAATAATTGAAACTCACTAAAACCCTTAGTAAAAGACTCTACAAATCATGAAAAAAATATCCATTTTTTATAGATGTTATAGAAAAAATATATTTTACAAAATTCAACCTTTTTTGCTTATTTTATTTTCCAAGGAGTTTGTATAGTATTCAACATTTTTCATTTTTCTAGTTTTGACAAAACATCATGCTTTCATTTGTCGACTAAATTAGATTTTTTTTCACTTGCCCAGTTTTTGTCACAAATATTTCATGTTTACACTGTATCTAAGTTATACTTTTTATAGTTTAGTGTCGCAAGATAATTTTCTAAGTCAATTAGTTTTAAAAATACTGGTGAAAAACTATTAACACTAAAAATATCATAGTTCTTGAAAAATAAATTTCGCCTTTCTACTCATATTACAATAATTAATTCATATGTGAGTTCCACATAGAAATATGACAATATTATAATCCATTCATTGTGTTAGAATATGGTTGTAATCCAAGAGAAATAAAATGTAAAAATATTAAATGTTCAACACTGAAATTACGCCTATCACGACTTGCATTCTAATGCAAGTATGAATTTTCCAAAAAAATTGTTAGGGTTCAACCCTAACTCCCTTATTTATGTAATAAGTCTCGTCAAAGTCATAGTTAGTTATTTGAGTCAATAAAGTTCATAAGGAGTTATCCAGATTAATAATAATTGTAAGTGGTTGACCCACATTATAGAAAAGGGACCAAAATTAGTTATAAACGGGCCCTAGTTAATAAATAAAGTGGTTAGCCTATGTTATGCAAGGGATCACCAGTAGTTAGGTTTTGGATGTCATAAAGCTATAAAAAGTCTTAGATAGCAGGGGAACAAGTATCAAGTTTTATTTTCATTGAGCTTTCCTCTATTAAAGGTTACCCCCTCGAAGAGGCAAGTGAACATTATATTCTGCTTCTGAATCATAATATATCTTTGCAGATTGTCTCAATTCACGTGATATTTTTGTGTTTTTGGCAATATTGTTTCAAATTTATGGAATTCTATTATTCTCGTACGTCAAGTGCATAACAAATGGTATCAAAGCACTTTCCAGGGTTAGTTGTAACTCCAATTTTCTTATAATTTTGTTTTTTAGGCTAGAGACGTGTTCCAACATCTTTAAACCATGGGATTTGTTGTTGAGCGCATAAACCTGCAGATTTGGTGAGGCATGCATGGAGGAACTACAAGAGGTGTTCATGCTTGTTTGACTCCCTCATAACCCCTATGGGTACCCCTTCGAGCAGTATCACATTAGACTGAACCACGCACAAATTGCACTTCCATGTACCCTTGGGTATATCTAAAGCCCCCACTAGGGTAACTTGAAACCTAACCTTAGATAATCCGTCAGTCATCTTGTTGCTACAATACACTAAGAACAACACTCAGGGAGATTAATCACATGTACAATAAGGTAGTCGGGTAGTATTGGTAAGGTTACGGTTGATCCTCCTTAGTTAGCACCCTGAAAGATTGGGCTAAGTACTATTGTTGGACCCTTGCGTATATTGTGATCAGTAGCACCTAAGACTCCTTTCATACCATAGTTCCCTCAGCTATTAGAAGTTTGCCCCCTACCTTTTCATCTAGATCAGATCCAACAGTTGGGATTCGGCAGTCGCTGGTCCAAATCAGATCCAATAATATGGGTTATGTCGCCACTGTATAGATCATATTCAACAGTTGGGGTTTTCACACTGAAGATCAGACTCTTTTTGCAGTGAGGGGTTTAGTTGCCATAGTCCATATTTGATTTTTGTAACAAATTATGTTGTACCAAGACCTTGGGGTTTCAATTACTATTGTTCAAGCCCAATTTTTGTAGGATAATTGGCAGTATCAAACATTATAGAATTCAATCACTGTGGTATTGATTATATGGGAGAAAAACTACTTTAAGAGTAAGAAAAAAAGGTTTGGGGCAATCAAGGAGCACTTTTAAGAGACCTATCCCATAAGATTCAGGAGGGTGATTTTATTGTAATCGTACCATTCACTTGTAAGCCTCCAATATTCAGGCAGTCCTAAATTTTTCTCAATGCGGCTTCAAGTGAGCCACATCACTAGAATCTTGATTTTTTCCTCTTTCCAAACATACTATTATGTAAGATCAAAATTTTATCGGGGATAGAGTATGCTCAATAACAACTCTCAAGTTATGACTACAGAAAGGGCTACCAAGAAGGTTGACACCCTCGAGAAAAAATTCAATGAATTATAGGTGTCCATTATCGCCCAAATCATATAAGTATTGGAAGTTATAAAGACGCCTCGGAAACCCATGAGGGACGAACACAATGTTGATGCACACATAGAAGGAGAATCCAATAATGACGTTCATTTCCATGGTGGTCACCAATCTTCAAGCCACCGAACACCCAATATGGACATGTACAAATTTCATGGCTCTAACCTTGTAGTATAGGTGGCACAAATGGAGCAATATTTCCTCCTTAATAATATCTGGATGGATGAAACTAAAATACATGTGGGAGCCCTTTACTTAGATCAAGAGAGATGGGAGTGGTGGTAGTGGCATCAAAAATGTTATCTAGGGAGGCCAACTTGGAACATGTTCTCAAAAGCCATTTGCGACTACTTTGATCGGGAATCTCAATTTTTAGGTAATCTCACTACACTCAGGAAAATAGGTACAGTAAGGGACTACATTGCAGCTTTTGAACAATTGGCAATCAAAACTAAAGGAACAAGAGATTCCTTTTACTAGGAATGTTTCATCATTTTGCTAAGGGAATCCATCTAATCCCATGTCTGAATGCATCACCCAACTACTTGGTTGGATGCATCCCACAAGGCCTTAGATGTAGAAGTCGCCTTAAATGACCAATCCAATCATCCAAATTTCATCGCAAGGGAAAGTCCCACGCAGGCTAAGGGCCCCACCCAAACACTTAAGGTTTAAAATGTGTCATCAATAGAAATGACCGAAAGAAGGAAACAAGGACCCTTCTACTACTATGATGACAAATACTCCCCAGGACATAAATGCAAGGAACCAAAATTGTTTCCAATTAATGCTACTGAAAACAGCTCAGCCGATGAAGCTCCATCCACTAAAGTGCCTGAGCAAGAAGCGACTGAACCCCAAGCCAACATGGACAATGATCTCACATCTACGCTAGATGATCCGATTATATGACTACATGCCTTAGCTAGAATTTCTTTGCCCCAGGCTCTCAAAATATAAGTTTTATTAAACATCGACTAGTAGCGGTGTTGATTGATAGTGGCAGCACACATAAATTTCTCCATAAGAGAGTATCAAAAGTTGTTCATTGTTCTATACAGGTAGTATCTATTTTCCGTGTCCTTATCGTTGATGGCGGAACGATGAAATGTGAAGGATGTTGTGAAAATATTAAGCTTCAAATGGGGTATTATCACCTCAAAACCCACATGTTTACCATTGAAATGGGTGGTTGCGACATTGCCCTTGGTATTGAATGGCTCCATAAATTGGGCCCTATCACAACGTATTTCCAAGAGTTATATATGAGCTTTAAATAGAGCAACCACACTCATATAGTAAGGGGACTCCAAGAAGGTTCTCCTAATATCATCAACTCGCATCGAATGGAGAAGTTTTGAAAAAAGGTCCATCATGGGATAGTAGCCCAATTTAATGCCATCTAGGCCATTGAATCCACTCCTCCTCATATTCAACCTTATATGCAATAGGTATTGGATCACCACTAGTGGGACTTTGAATAACCTAAGGAGATCCTACCCTCTAGGGATGAACATGATCATAACATCCCTTTGCTCCTAGGTGCCAAGCTACCAAATGTCTTCCCATATTTATATTCTTTTACACAAAAGAATGAAATCGGAAAAATAATCAAGGAACTCCTCAAATATGGTGTTATTTGTCCCCATACCAAGCCTTTTTCATCTCTACTGGTCATGGTTCTAAAGAAAAACGAAGAATGGTGCATGTGTCCTGACTTTAGGTCCCTTAATAAGCTCACTATCAAGGAAAACTTTCCTTTTCTAGTAGTTGATGATCTGCTTGATGAACTACATTTTACCAAGATGGATCTTTACTTTGGCTATCACCAAATATGCATGAAGGACGTTGACATTCCCAAAACAACCTTCCGAAATCATGAAGGCCATTATGAATTCTTGGTCATGCCATTTGGTCTTTGTAATGCCCCATCCACTTTTCAGAGCCTCATGAACCACCTTCTGAAACCATATCTTCGAAAATTCATCCTGGTCTTTTTCAATGACATTCTCATCTACAACATAAGATGGGACAAACACCTTCAACATCTTGACCAAATATTACAATTTCTCCAGATCACAAATTATTTGTTAAATTACCCAAATGTTCCTTTGGCATGGAAGAATTAGATTATTTGGGACACATTGTGGGCCATGACAAAGTGAGGGTTGATCCGGAAAAGATTCAGGAAATGCAATATTAGCCCCAACCAAAAACCTTGAAGAGTTTTTGGGGATTCTTGGGTCTCTCAGGCTACTATCGCAAATTTGTATGCAATTATGGATGCATTTCCCGACCTCTCACTAATATTCTCAAGAAAAATTTATTTCTCTGGACTAACGCAACTTAGTAAGCCTTCCTGGCTCTCCAACAGGTCATGTGCTCCACTCCAATATTGGCCTTACCAAACTTCACCAAAAAATTTGTGATTGAATGTGATGCTTTAGGTACAGGCATTGGTGCAATATTAATGCAGGTAGGTAGACCATTGACTTTTACCAATCAATAACTCAATGGCAAACATATGCATCAATCTACATATGAGAACGAAATGATGGCCATATTACATAATTCTCTATAGCCCCATCATTTTGTTTCAAAAGAACTCACCCTCACATCATTGGAGGATAAAAGGTACGTGGAGGTGCTTCTCTCGTTCAAGAGGGAAATCATATTTGATCCACTAGGATCGTTGTAGGACTAGAAAACTGAGAATTTGGTGAAGGTATGCTCTTGGGAGGGTGTTTCTTGCCATAACAACACTAATAGAGTGATTTCCATATTACTTCCTTGGCGATATTTCGAGGGTAGTCTTTCGCCAAATCTAGGAAACCTTTCCTTATTGCGTATGTCAGATATTTCATATAATTATTTGAGAGGAAGAATTGTACCAGAGTTTGGGAAGCTTAAAGCACTGGAAATAATTAATATCAGCAACAATAATATTAACAGTATATTTTTCCATCAATTGGAAGCCTCTCCTTACTACAAATATTGGATCTATTAGATAATAAGTTGACAAGGACTATACCAATAGAATTGGGTCATCTAGTCAAGTTCCAATATCTCAATTTACACTATAATTTACTCACTGGAAGTATCCAAACTTCTCTGAGAAATTGTACATCCTTGTAGGGATTGACCATTTCATAGAATAGGTTAATTGGTCACATCCCTCCATCTCTGGGAAATTGTACTTAGCTAATGTCTCTTTCTTCTTTTCCAACTTCTTGAGCAGAATAATTCCCATGGAATTCAACTTGTTGCAAAACCTAGAGCAACTATCTTTAGATTACAACTACTTGACTGGAAGAATTCCAGTGGAATTCAGATTGCTACATAACTTAGATTTTTTTCTCTAAGTTCCAACAACTTGAGTGGAATAATTCCAATGGAATTGGGCTCACTACACAACTTAAAACACCTGTATCTAGATTTCAACAATTTGAGTGGAAGAATTCTAGTGGAATTGGGCTCACTGCACAACTTACAACACCTGAATCTAGATTCCAACAACTTGAGTGTTATTGGGAAATCTAGTGTCCACTCGGAGCTGCTAGTCCCACTAAGACTGGTAGCTATCTTAGAAAAAAACAAACTAAAAC
>APFE031264838.1:0-38465 GCA_000404065.3 Pinus taeda | reverse complement strand
GCTAATTCAAGACTGTTGTGACAATTTTGAAAGTTTTATTCAATATCTTGAAAATTACTATGATGATGATGATTAATTCATGGATCATGAAATATTAGAGGTTTTAAAAGAAAAGCCTTTTCAAAAAGTGGAAGCCTTGCTTGAATTATCTTCCCCTCAGAAAGAAGAAGATGATGTATGCTGTTCAGAAACCCATGAAGTGTCCCCACTGGAAACAATTCTTGTATCACAACAAACTAATCAGAATAAAGAAGAAATTCAATTCCTTGAACTTTCTCAAATAGAAAATAGCAATGAAAACCAACAACACTCCGAAGATCTGGAAGTAGAGACGATAGAGCTTAAAAATATTGAACCACAAGACCATCTTCAGCTAGTGGTTTCTTCAGAAGCTAAAGACCAGTCAAATTCATTTTATGAAAACCATGTCACAAATTTTCTTTCCTTGCATGTAAATGAAATAAGACAACACATTTTGATAGATCGTGATCTTTCATCTAAAATTAATGAGAGTTTGCAATTCCCTTACAAGCCTCTATCTGACAAAGATAATGATGAGGATTTTCCTGTTGTATGTGATAAGGTTGTTATATTTGATGAAGATCAAGAGTATTTGGAGCACTTGGCTGAAGTGGATAATAAGGAGGAGAAACAACTTTCCAATCACTTAAATCAAGCAACAGTTTGGAATGAGGTTTGTTTTCCTGGTACAAATCATCCAGAAGATCTTATATGGCAGGATTACCATTATCCTTTGGTCAATATATTGTAGCCATCAATACAAGAAAAGATTAAGAATCATGAACAAATTTCCGCTAATTCCAACTACCATAGATCAGGAGATAGATTTATAAAGCAATGTGTGGAGGAGAAATCTGCTGATCTAATGTGTGTGTTTGATGACATTACTTCTTTTGATGATTTGCCCAAATATGATCAGTATGATGATAATTATGTTCTTCAAATCCAAACTAACTTTACAGAACAATCAGAGACTAGTTTTGGGAAGAAGGAAATACGGTTTCACCAACTTGAGAATAATGATCAGCTTCTTCATTTTAGCTATGAAGGTGAGGAAGAAAATGTAGAAAATTTGGAAATAAGTGAAGCTTCTTTGCCTCTTTATTTTGAATCATTTCAGTTTTTAAAGGGAATGTGGTATAAAATCTCTAAAGAGAAGGGTAAGCAACTTGTAGAAACTTATGGAGTTCCATTTAAACCTATATGTAATAAGTTGCATCAATCCTTCCAAGTTTTTCATGATCCCATAACTGATGAGTTTGATAATGAATGCAATCATAATTTTTCTCCATCAACAGACTATGAGAGTCAAAATCAAGATGATAATGGTTTCACCAGCCAGAGATTTCAATCAATAGAAATATCATCACAAAGTGAAGTTGAAAACATGCAGGGAGATAAAGATAAAACTGATATTTCAATTTCATGGCATGCAAGACATACACAACAGATGTACCATTGTTTGAATCAGTTCAAGAATAGTGTATAAATGTTACAATATCCTTTTGTACAATTTCTAGATCCAACAAAGGAGATCAGAAATTTCCTTATCTTCTCAAAGGTTAACAAAGCTATATTTGATTGCAAGATCTCAATTTTAAACACCAGCAAGCACAAGCAACAAAGGCCACCAATGTATATGATGCTTGAGTGGTTGCATTCGTTGTTTCATTTTACCTAACCAGCAGTCATAAAGTTGATTAGAGTAAGTAGGTAGGATTTCAGTTTGATTTAAATAAGATTTTAGTAGATTATGAAATAAATTTTAGTAGATTATGAAATAAATCCTTAAATATTTGAATCCAATCAAAAGGCCCTAAGATCTTGATGAGTTACTAATTTGGTTTGAAGGTTGCAACACCTTTTAGTTTCAGGTCAGATCTCAAGTTGTGCAGGAAAAGGTTAAAAATATTTTTGATAAAAAGACCAAGACTATAGATTCCTGCCTAAGTTACAAGGTGCTCAAGTGGGATTCAAGAAGGAAGAATAAAGGATTGGTGTTGATTCGATGGTAAACTTGTTGGATTTGAAGCCCGAACAGAAAGCCCTAAGCTTCACAAGTGTCACTATCATATGTAAAATAAAGCTACCAGAAGAAGGAAGATTTCATACTTCCAGTTTGAAGACATTTTCAGGCATTTGACCTGTTGTTCTTGACTTTCCACAAGGAAAAGCCATCCCCAAGTGGAGCCAGTGTTAGCCTCCTATACCAATAGGTTTCATCTTTCATGATTGTCTTGATTGAACTATGGAATATGTTCAAACCTTCTTTCTTGAGAAAAGGTGTTCCATATTCTTGAAAAACCAAAAAATCAAAAAAGTTAAAAAATGTAAAGAGGGTATACCCTAAAGAAAAATCAAAGGGTAAGAAAAATAAAGTCGTCAAAAATAAATGAAAAAAATGAACCCCAAGCAAAAATAGACCAAGGAAAGTGTGCAAATTCAAATGCCACTACTACTTCATTTTTGTAATAAAACAATTGTGTGCAGCTTGTCCAACCTTTGCCACAATTCATGAATAAGTCAAACTGTTTAAACTTGCTTACTCATATTTCAATTTCATGTTATAGATTAGAGAATAAATATCTGACCAAACAGTTTAATCTTGGCAGATAAGTAGATAGTTAGAGTTAATAAAAGGTGCTCAACAGTTTAATCTGAGCCCTTGGATGTAATAAGGGTAGAATTAGATAGATTTTCCTTGTAAAAAGAAAAAATGTTGATGAGGGTTTTCAAGTCTAAATGCACCCTAATAAAGAAGATAAAATGGTAGTATTAAGTAGATAGGGTAGGTAGATGGTGTTGCAAAGTGTTATCTGATGAATGATGTTGCTACATGTTTTTGATCCTTTACTTTCATCACAAGTACTAAAGCAGGAAATACGTTGGAAAATCACCGCAAGCAAAGTCAAACTCATTAACCTCCCTCATCACTTTCCCCTCAAAATTTTCACTAATTTCCCGCAAATTACTAAGGTATTTGGAGATCAAAGGGGCTCAAGGCATTTCCTTGACCTCTGGAAGGACCGGACCCTCGGCCTAATGATCAAAAAGACCTAAGTACTTAAGATAATCCATCATTATAATCTTCCATCTTTAACTTTGTCCTAAGTAAAATCCTATTTTACTTAGGAAACTCATGCAAAATCCCATAAAAATCCCTCAAAATAACTTGCTATTCTAAGTTTAAGTGTTGAAGATAAAATATTTCAATTTACTTCAGAAGTTATCACTTTCTTAGATGTGCAAAAATATTTTGAGTTTCCTTGTCCTTTGCCATATTTTACATTTAACTCTATTATACTAAATCCCTAATAAAATAACTTATCTTAAGTATATAACTCCTTTTTTATAAATATCCCAAAAACCCTTATATTATATAGTTTAACCAAAGTAATTATTTTCCCAAAAATTCATTAAAAACCCCGCTTTATAAGCCTTTTGGTTAAAATTATCATTATATTATAATCCCGCCCTTATGGTAATTAAATAATATTTGTTTGTTACCATATAAATAAAAAATATATATACAAAAACTTTAAACATGCCATATGTATGTTTAAATACAAAAATATGAATAAAACTTCCGAAAAGTTTCGTGCCATCGTGGTTTGTCCACCTGGCAATCCCCACCCCGACTGCAAGTAAAACTCAGTGTTTTTTGTTTTTCGCTGAAATAGTGATTAAAAATTATCACTGAGTCCCGCCGCAACCCATTTCTTTACGCATACAGAATTAATTAGTCATCAGGACTAATTAATAACATTTTCCGCGTATTAGATATCGCCCAGGGTGATTAGATTAAGCCTTAAACTGTTTTAAAGCCCGACGGGCCCACATCTGAAACCTCCATTTTGAATCCACAAGAACCAAAATGGAGGTGTCGACAGCTCTGAATATTACTCCACTGAATGCTCCTCACCGTGAATTGGAATATTTACCTTTGATAGATGAAGATTTCCAAATTAAAGACCTGAATTTTGATGAAAGTCCCCTATTGAGCTATTATCGCTACAGAGACGAATACTCAAAGGGGCACAACCTTATAGGGTTGTGGGAATCCAATCTCCCAAGGTATCTCATTCCTTCAGTAATTTATTTCCCAGAAATCATCCATTACTCCCATCCTAACTATGATCTGACTCAAAGAACTGTAATATCCCCTGACCAGAGTGTTCTTCTCCCCATTACTCCCCAAGCTATCAATGTGATGCTCCATTTTTAACCTGGTCAAAACCTCACTCCCTTGTCCATTGGGGAATTGCTTGAAAAATCTACTCGGTTGTCCCCTTAAGAGGTAATCAGAAGATCACCTCCTTGGATAAAAAGTCTTAATACTAGTCATAAGATTTGTTTACTCCAAGATTTTTATCAAATCTATTCAAACAGAGGTTAGAAAGCATAACAGCTAAAGAGTATCAATGGTTAAAGAGTATCAGTGGTTAAAGTGTATCAGGTAAAAGTCAGTGAAAGTTAAAACGAAGTTACAGAGCCGTCAAAGGTAAACAGTAAAAGTGAATACAGAAGGCAGTAAAATGGAAAAAAGAGATGATAATATTTTCACAAATATTGAGGTTTGTCTAAAGTGAAAGTAAAACAATCAAAAGAGCAAGAAAGTAAAAAGATGAAAAAACATAACATGAAGGAACATTTTTGCAGAAATTGCATATTTTAGTCATAGTTTTGCATAAAATATTGTGATCAATCCAAGATGAATTTTACAAAAATGAAGGAGGTTTATATTCTTAATAGGGCCATCTACAAAACCCTCTCTCACGTTTCTAACAGCCATTATGGTTTTGGAAGTATTAAAAAATGTTGGAAAGCACGTTTTGCAGAAAATTTCAGTTTAAGTCATGATTTTGCAGAGCATATTTTGGCCAATCCAAAATACTTCATACAAAACGGAATGAGGTTTTCATTTTTAAGATAACCATATACAAAACCCTATCTAAGTTATTTCACAGTGATTTTATAATGAGAGATACATGCGCATCTTTACAGGCCATTTTTCAGACTCTGTAAAACTCTGTTTTACACATATTTTTTACAGAGACCATTATGCATAGCTGGAGAGGAATTTTGGGAAAATGAAAGAGGTTTATCTCACCAACATATTTATATACAATAAACTCTTTCACTTTTTACATATCTATTACAGATTGAGAAATATAACGATATCATTGGACCCCAAGTTTGCAGAATTGTTGGAGCAGATTGCACAAAGAAAGGAAACAGTTAGTGACTTGGATGCCTCATCATCAACTAAGAGTTGGATAAAATTCGAATTCTTCTCTTTGTCATCACCTATCCATACAAAATAGTGCCAAATAGATGCATTAGTTTGAGTTTCCTTTAATTAAGTTCTATTTATGTAAATAGTTGGAGAGATTTGTGAACCAATTTTGATATTTGTTTCAAGATATTTTAGTTTAGAATTGGTATAAATACTCCACTCTTGGAAGCATTGGGGGATTCCATTACTTGGCTGTAACATTGAAACTTCAGAATAAAAGCGCTTGGAGAAATTTTTCGTGGCTTGGCTGGATGAGGATTTAAAGCACATGACTTGTTGCAGGATTCATGTGTTGGACAACAATTCAATAAGTGTTTCTACCCTTTCTCTGAAATTTTATATCAGTCTATAATATCATCATATCCATTTATGGATAATTCGCATAAGAGATTGGAACAGAATTCGCTTAATTGTGCTCTGTTTTTATATGTTATTATTCTTGATTTTTTCATTAAAATTAGTTATAAGCATGAATTCTTAAATGCTCTTGCTTCACTAATATTAAACACATAATACCATCATATCCATTCCTGAATAATTTGCATAAGAGATTGAAACAGAATTTGCTTAATTGTACTCTGTTTCCAAATGTTATTATTCTTGATGTTTTCCTCTAAATTAGTTATAAGCATGAATTCTTAAATGCTCTTGCTTTACTAATTTAAACACTGTTGGTTACTATAACAAAGTATTCTTCATTGCTCTTTGTTTGTAGCCATTTCATTTCTTTCTTTTGGACATGGTGAAAGACTCTTAGTTTCCTTTCATCCCTTCAAATTCATCCCATCCACTTTAAATTTTAAGGATTGTTCTATGTCTAGCTATCTTCCCCTGTAATACCATCTTGTGCTTAGAATAGAAATCTAGTAAAGCCATCCTTTGACTCCATAGCCCAATGGACTAAAAGCTCTCAATCTTGCCCTTAGTTTGTGGATTCCCCCATTTTCCCAAAACAAACTCTTGAATCTATAACTAGCCTAAAACCTTCCAAGAACAAAGATAAATCATAAAGAGAGAGCACTCTCTGGATGCAGATTGGCTAGATTCTGCATCTAAAAGGTTGGTTTGTGGTTACCTCGGGTATACTTTCCTCTTACACAACTTCTAGGAAAACCTGAGTGATAACAGTTATAATACATATTTATACATGCCGAAGCATCTAATACCATGGACTGAAAACCATAGGTAGGTTCGCCCAACCTAATATAGTGTCCAAAAAAAAAATTCCCGGGGCGCTACCCCGGACCCCATAGAGGGGGGCTACCCGTCCCCCTCAAACCCCGTGTAACCCCCCCCCGCTGCACAATCAGCGTAATGAAGGTTAGTCATGGAAAGAATATAACACAACCCAACAAAAAGGAGTATGATGCCCTAATAAACAATGGCACTTGGAAGCTGGTTGATCCTCCATTAGGAACCAAACCAATTGGCTGCAAGTGGGTCTACAAGACCAAGTATAAAGCTAATGGCTCACTTGACAAGCACGAATCCAAGCTTGTGGCAAAAGGTTTTGCACAGAACGAAGGGGTTGATTATGAGGAGACTTTTTCCGCCACAGCAAAATGGGCTACCATTCGAGACTCTTTTCCCTGGCAGCTTAGAATGGTTGGAAAGTCCATCAAATGGATGTAAAAACTACTTTCTTGAATGGAAATCTAAAAGAGAATTTTTTTATGTCCCAGCCTGAAGGATTTTCTGTGAAAGGACATGCACATAAAGTACACAAACTTGTGAAATCCTTATATCGTCTCGAACAAGCACCGTGAGCCTGGTATGAAAAACTAACTCAACATCTTCTCAAACTCAATTTCAAATATTATGATCTTGATGATGCAACTTTGTTTGTCAAGAAAGTTGGAAAAATAATTTTATATCTTGTTGTATATGTAGATGATCTTTTTATGAGAGGGGACATTGAAAGCTACATTGCATCCATAAAGAAAGAATTGAAGAAAGGTTTTGAAATCACTAATTTAGGCTATGTTCATTAATATCTTGGTACTGAGGTAACTCAACATCCGAAGTCCATATTCCTTTCTCAAAAGAAGTACATTGGAGATCTGTTGAACCGGTTTGGCATGACTGAATGCAATTCTTTGACTACTCCAATGGAACAAAACTTAAAGCTCACATCCATTGTAGGAAAAGAATTTGAGAATGCAACAAAGTATAGGCAGCTTGTAGGAAGTCTCAACTACCTAACTACTACAAGACCATACATTTTGTTTTCCCTTGGAATCCTCGCCAGGTTTATAGAAAATCCTTGTGAGAGACATTGGTCTGCTGAAAAAAGAGTTCTATGGTACTTGAAGGGAACTCAAGACTTTGGAATCAAGTATACAGAGGTGGGCAACTTCAGCTTGATTGGATACTCTGACTCAGACTTTAATGAAGACAAAGAGACTAGGGTATCTACTTCAGGTTATGCTATGAGTCTTGGATCAGGAGCTGCCTTCTGGAGATCACGCAAACAATCAGTTCTAATAGATTCAACAACAGAGGCACAATATGTGGCAGCAGCTAAGGCAACAAAATAAATTGTGTGGCTCAGGAAAATTCTTGGATATTTGCAGGTAAAACAAGTACAATCGACTCAACTCATGATTGACAATACCTCAACAATAAAGTTGGCCAAGAACCCAAATTTCCATGATTGAACAAAGCACATCAATACTAAATATCATCTGATTTGACATCATGTTGACGCCAAAACAGTCAATCTCCGCCATTTTTCCACTAATGAGCAAATTGCAAACATCTTCATCAATGGGCTTGGAGGAGAAAAGCTTGAAAGATTTAGAATGATTCTTGGAGTCACCAACATCCCTTCAGATTAAGGGGGGGAATGTTGACACCTAATCATAGGGATTAGGTGAATAACTGTAATTAATGTAAATAAATAATACAAAAGACGAAGATTCACTGGGAGATGGAATGTATAGTCTCTACCTCCTCTATATAATAATGAACAACTTGAATGAATTTCAAGTTTTGTTTTGAGGAGTTACCTTGCGGTCTGATAATATTGTTTTTTGTGCTTTCCTAAGATACACGAATCAAATTGCTTAAGTTTCCTAGGAATTGTAGGTAAACTAGTCACACCACTTTTCTTCAACATAAGAATGTTGTCATAATTCAAGAGTCCAAATATAGCATGCCATCTAATAATTTATGGAAATGTACCTTCATCATAATGATAATTGTGTGAGAAGTTTTGTGCATGAGCATAGGTTCCTTTCATCTTTAGAATTCTTTCTTCTTCTATCCCCATCATGACAAGTGAGCGATCTCATTATTTTCTCACCTCAAACATTCCATCGAACATATCAATGGAGTGTCCTTGATGGTGGATGTGGAACAAAGACAACAAGTTTCTCCTCATCTCTAGGAGATATAGAACATCGAGCAACCAATCATTTTTCCAAGAAGCAAGTGAAGCATTAAACAAGTCTTCACTTACTCCAAAATTACAATGTACAACAACATAGTGAGTGAATCTAGGTGCTTTACCATTCCCTTTGTCATTGCTTTTATCTTTGGCTCCATTTATTTCCTGCTCGATTTTATCTCAACGAAGTTTACATGTGGATGCATCATGCCCATCTTTATTGCAATGTATGTAATGAAGATCATACTTTTCTCCTTGGAATTGTATGCCCCCCCGCCTCTAAAATTCCTTTTTCCTCTTCCCCTTCGGTTACCTCTTTCTCTAGAAGAATATTGTGCATGATTATTCTCTTTATGTGTAAGACCAACAACTTCTTCAAAATACTGAGTTATATTCTTCTCAAAATCTTTCTCTCTCTCAACAAACATCTTCTCAAGGCAGTCAAAGGTAATCTCCTTGAGGTTTCCACTTGCCTGCAATGACTCAAGATAATTTGAATACGTGGGATATAGTTCCTTGATATAAGTTATGAGAGAAAAGTCTATTTGAAAACTAGTTATTTTGATATCATGGATAATAGATCTTACTTCTGATGTTAAAGCAAGAGGGTCATAATTTTTTAATGCACGACTGAACAATTTAATCATCAATTATACAACATCACATTCAAAGTGTGAGTCATAGAGTTCCTTAAACTTCTATAAGGCTTCAAGAGCATTTGAAAATGGTGAAATATGGTTAATCACCTCTTCATTTACAGATGTTGTAATGAAGGAATTTGTGTTGCTAGTCTTGCTTTCCCAAATTGAAAACTCCTTATCTTAGGTGGCATTTGTAGCTTCATTATATCCTTATCCTACACAAACTCCACACACAAACACCAATGAATCTAGAATAGGACTCAAACATCACCTCCAAGCAACACAACAACTTGCAACAACCAATAATTGTTTCTCACTAGTCTCCCAAAACAATGAAGACAACCCCAAAAATTCCAATGAGGAGGGAGCAAACACAATAATTTTTTTTGAAATAGAAAACAGACGTGAGAGTTATGTACAAATATGTAGAACATGGGTAGGAGGGATTTACAACGGTAGAGAGGGAAGCCAAAGATGGAGTTGGCTCTTATACCCTGTGAGGCAAAGAGATAACTCCTCAATCTGAATTGTGTTTTATCATTAAGGTTGATCATAGTTATATACATGGAGGGAAAGACTCTTGGGCTTCATCTCCCAATGTATCTTCATATTCAAACTCTCATTACTTTCTATTTACATTATTTTACACATATTCAACCAATCCCAAGGATTGGGTGTCAACAGAAAAAAAAAAAAAAAATAATGTTGCTTTCACTTTTCCCTTGGTAACTTTACTCAAGGGCCAAGTGAGATGAGAGAATCCAAACATGAACATTCAATATAAATTGGTAAGGCTTAAAACTTGTGAAGATCTATTAGAGTGATCATGGCTGACTAATCCTAAATGACTTGTTTGTTAATTGGATCGACATGCAACCCTTTCTCATTAATGATGTAACCTATATATTGGACATGGATCATGAAAAAGGTGCATTTCTCCAAGTTGGGACATAGTTTATTTTATTTTAGGGTTTGAAGGACCTATCAAATATGTTACAAGTGCTATTCCCAACTCTTGTTGAAGATGATAATGTTGTTAATATGTACAATGGTGAAAGAGTTGGTGAAGGGACAAAAGATGTCATCCATTAACCTCATAAAAGTTGTAGGGGTATATTTGAACCTAATGTCCATGAAGAACCACTCAAAAAGTCTCCCATTGGATTTGAGGCAAGTCTTTCATACATATATGGGTTTGTTTGGAGCCTCGTGAAAACCAAAATTTAAATCAGTATTGTAAAAGTACTTGGCCCCCTTGCATTTTTCAATAAGGTCATTAATCCATCGGATTGGATACCTGTTCCTGACAACGATTTTATTCAATTTCTAATAATCAATACGGAGCCTCTAGGTCCCATCCTTCTTCTATATGAGTACAATTGTGCTCCCATAAGGTGAGGAAATTGTTTGGATGTGCCCTTTTTGTAGAAACTCCTATATCTGCTACTTGATTTCCTCATTTTCTAGAAGATACAATAGTTATATCGACCCATTGAGTAGAGGTTCTCTTAGAGTCAGATAAATTGAATGTTTGACTAGATAGTGCAAAGGTACCCATGTGGGTGAGGAGAATATGTCCCCGTATTCTTCCATGAATTTATACTCCTTCTTTTTCTACGTGGAGGAACCCTTATTGACGGCCATGAATGTGGCCATGAGATTACCCTTACTTTGAGAATGATTCAGAAAGAGAAAAAATTATCAGCCTCGGAGATTATATTACAACATTTCTTAGGAGAGATCAAAGAAATGGCAGTAGGTGGGGCTACCTTCAGTATACTCTATAGCTTATTGCCAAAAGTAATAATAATAGTGCAAGGTCTAGAATCATAAACAACATGATTGTTCCATAAGTATGGTTGGACTAATAATAGATCACAAACTTCAAGACATTAGGAAAATTTTGAGGTCTAGAATTGGTCTCCTAAGAAAATTGTACAACCAATATAAAATTTAGAGGAACCAATAGGATTCAAGATGATGATGTCAACTATGGGGGATGATTCACCATTTTTGGAGTAAATGAGTAAAAAGATTTAAAAATAATAAAATTATTTTTTCTACTCGTATTTTAAACTTACCTCCTTAAGATTTTACTCAAATTTCGAGTGGGAGTTCTCATTGGATGTAAACTTTAATTCCTCATCCAAGGAGTACCCATGTTTCATACTTTTGATGGACACCACTACACGAAAAATGATAAACACATAAAAAATGTGACTGCAATTACACTTTTTATGTATTTCCCATTTTTCATGTGGTAGGGTCCATCGAGAGTATGCAACATGGGTACTTCATGGATGACGAATCAAATTTTGCATCCAATGATCATTTACACTTGAAATTTGATTAAACCCATAAGGCGATAGTTGAAAGTACGAGTTGAAAAAAATAGTTTTTTCTTTTTTCCCTCTAAAATTTGATAATCTGATCTAATATTGTTTTATTATTTCCACTTTTATTTTATAATTTTCTTATGAGGCCCGTTTTAGACCTCAAAAGTCACGTAATGGGAGTAACATCACACAGTTCCTCATCCAGGAAGGGCTTGATGTTGTAGGGTATGTAACATTGTTGGATGACACGAAGATCTTTTCATTGGTAGATACATATGATGGTGTACACCTTCAGTGGTGGTGTTATTGGTATGCCAAACCGCTTCATGATATTAGCTAACATGATCTTCCTTTGAATTTCACTATCGATAAGAGATGCTCACCCTCCTCTAAATCTTCGACCTCAACTTGATCTTGGTGGTGACAATGGTGGGATTGGGTTATACATGAATGATTTGTTTCCCCTTTTTTGGTTTTGGCTCTCAGTTGAAACACGCATATGATTGAGAAGATTTTTAATTCACCACTAGTGACTTCTTTAAGCAAGACACTCATTTGTGTTGTGAGTGGGGCTCTTATGGAGCTCACACCACTTTCCTGTGTCTTTTTTAATCTTCCTGTTGTTGTTCTTTGATTGTGGTTTTGATGGGTTTTCCTAGGTCATTCGTTCTTGTATTGGTCCTTTGTTCCCCTGCTTGGAGGTTATTTTTCCTTGCTTCAAATTTTCATACGAAAAGCCCCGCTTCTTTTGTATAAATTTTTTCTTGATCTTGAAAACATTTTGGTACCCTACGCAAAGAGGGAAGATATCCATGAACTCCATTTTTTCTTGGATGTATCTATGTAGACAACCATGATGCTTGTGTACTAGATGTCACTCAAAGTCCCTGATAGCCAATTTCATGAGTGGGGTATGAAAAATATTTGTTAACTTCAGCATGTCTTAGTCCCTTTCCTATCATAGTGTTGTCGATTTTATGTACTTATCTTCATAACTCTTGACAATGTAATATTGTGACTTAATTGTGCCTTGGAAATAATTCTGAGTTAGTGCAAGTGAAGATATTGAGGGTTCCTTCTCGTCCATCTTCGCATAGTAGATTTCCCACTAGTCCTTGATGTTGGGGGTGGTTTTGAACTATACAAAAGTAATATTTTCCCTACTGAAAAAATTATTGACCGAACAATATCCTTCATACCTATTTAACCATTTATCTATGACATCTAGGTGTACGTGGCCTTCAAATATAGGAATTTCAAAGTCAACTTGTACCTTAAAAGGGGTAGTGCCTTCGAAGTGTCAGTTAAATGAATATACATTACCCACTGGTAATTGTCGAAGGGTATGGGAAACTTTATCCATTATCTCATTCCTTTGACGCTTGAGGGCTTCTTCAAGTAACTTTTTGGGAGGAACCCATACTCCCCCATATTTCTTTTCTTTGACCATGGGAGGCCATCAGGGTCCGTGCAGTCAATATTGAGAGGCCTCAACCAATTCAAGTCCCAACTCCATATACTCCAACCTTGTTGGGGAGATGCACAGAAAAACAAAGAAAAACCAAATTGCTCTAATACTCCCAGGTCCTTATAATACTAGTGTAGCCCCCTTGTTAGGGTATGCTCCTTAATATTATTGTTTTGCCCATGTAGCCACCATATTGTTATTGTTGTGCCCCATAGAAGCCCATTATTTTTATTTTTGTGCCCTTACATTATTATTGTTATGTAGGCTCTTATTATACTATGACCCCTTAGACTCATATATATACAAAGGAGGTATTGTCGTTTGTATGATCCAAGAATTGTTCATTTATTTAATTTAAAGGAGGTTTCACCCTAGAAGGGGATTATTATTTAAGTCATTAATGTATCTATTCGTGATTTGGTTGGATAACATTTGGTATCAAAGCTTTGGATTTCATGGTTTCGCTATTTCAAACATGGCATTGTGGCAATTTCACTATAACATTTTTTACGTGAAGATTCAGAAGCTAAAATTGAAATGACATGAAGATGATATCGTGGTGAAATTTGTGTATGAATTTAAGATCTCTCGCTATATTTGCAGAGATATGATCTGAGGAATTCAAGGTTTTGCAAGCTCCAGAATTCCATCTCAAACAGGTGACCTAGGGAAAATTGTCATAAGTTTCTCTCTGAGAATTAGATTTGAATTTCATAAAAGGTGACATTAATAGGATGGACTTTAGTTTATTGGGTATCATTTTAAGGGCTAAATATTGAAACAGTCACACGTGGAACTTCATACACCTTCACTCTACTGAATTAGTCTATAATCAAGTCATTATGGCAAATTGTGCATAAATATTTCTTAAAGAATCCAATATTGATATTACTTATTTGGTTGGAAATAACACTCATAGGGCTACTATAGGATGAAATTTAAGATCTTGGATATTTATAATTATAGGGTACAACAACTACAATATCTAGCTCCTAAAAAGTAAGAAAAATGTGCGTACTTTTAAAAAAAAAATCATAATAATTTGTTTGAAAAATCAGGTTGGTGTGATTCAAATGGCATAGTGAAGAATAGATATCATTGGTTGATTTAAAAATTCCTTGAAACAACAAAAATTGACACACCTAGTAAGAAACAAGAAATCTCTTGTATGACACATGAAGAAGTGGAATAAATGCAACATGATATATCCAAATTACGAGACCAAGTGCAACAAATTTCGCTTGCATAAAGAGTAACAAAAAGTGAAACATAATCTAATATGGATGGTTTGAATAATGTTTTAAAAGCACACATGGAAGGTTTGAAATATGGCATAGAAGAAAAACTGAAAGGCAACATGGAAGGTTTGAAGAATGGTTTAAAAGTAGACATGGAAGGTTTGAAAGCTTGAAAAGTTGATACAATAAATGCATCCTAATAGCATAAATGTATTAGATGAAACTCATGATGAGAAAAAAATAAATGTTAATCATGATTTCAAAGACTCCAACTTTCGATTGAAGACCCACCATATTCCAAAGATCAATATGAGGAAGTTTGATGGCAAGGATCCAGTAACATGGAGCAATATTTTGATCTTCGTAATGTGCAACACACATAAAAGGTATGTATTGCATATTTATATTTAGAATCCAATCAGGTTGTATGGTATCGATGGCTTTGTTTTGGTAAACCTCTTGTCACTTCGTCAATTTTACAGAGGAAATTATAGCACATTATGTGGATACAAATAGCAACACCTTCTTTAGCCAATTGATAAATATAAAACAAAAGGGTTCAATGGTAGAGCACATTGAGGACTTCCAAAAAATTAATATTAGGGTAAATGATATTCGAGAGGACCATAGAATTGATGCCTTCATAGGGACTTTAAAGGATTATATCCAACATGAGGTTTTCCTTTTGGACCCTGATTCATCGGAAAAGGCATTCAAGGTGGCATGAAAGGTGGAAAGCAAAATTATTGCAACAAGGAAGTCTACCACTCACAACTATAAATAGAGAGTGTTGTTTCTCCTAGCCTTCCATAACCTATAGGGTTGACACCACAAAAATTGGAGGAAGAAGGAGCAGAAGGGATTTTTTTACAGTTATGATAGTAAATACACTAGAGGTCGTAAGTGTTCTGATAATAAATTATTTTACACATATTTTGAAGAGGAGGCAGAAAAATATGAATAAATTTCAAAAGAAGAGGATATACACGAGGAACCAACCCTAGAGAAAGAAAAAATGAATCCAACCATAAATTTTGATAAATTGGTAGGGATTACCGCTCCTCAAAAATTGAAGATGGAAGGACATATTAAGAAGAAAAATGTAATAATAGTGATATATTACCATAGTACTCATAATTTTATTCATTGTAAGATAGGCAAGGAATTGAATTGCTTTTTGTATCCAACACTAAAGTGTCATGTAATGGATGCAAAAGAAGGAACTATAAATATCTCTATAAAGTGTCATAATATCAAGCTATCCATCGGGGAATCTGTATTGAATATTCCAATTATTTCCTTTCTGATGGGAGGTGCTAATGTTATACTAGGATTGCAATGGTTACAATCTTTGGGGATGATATATTTTGATTTTCAAAAACATTTCCTGAATTTTTTTTAGAAAGAAAAGAAAGTAGAATTAATGGCTATCAAAGGGAAAATAGGAAATATAATCAACTCTAATATCATGAAAAATCTTCTAAATAAATAACAATGCGGCGCAATTACAAAATTATCCTCACCAGATGTTCAAACATCGAAATCGTCTATTTCTCCAGATCTCCAAAATGTCCCGGACAATCATTCCATGGTATTTGAGACTCCCAAAGGTCTCCAACCTATTCATGACCATGATCATGCTATTCATTTTATTCCACAAATTGTTCCTCCAAACATCAGGACTTATAGAAATCCCTATTCCCAAAAGAGTGAAATTAAACGTATGATTGCAAAACTGCTAGAGGCTAGTATAATTCAATCTAGTTAATGTTCTTTCTCTGCTCCAGTAGTATGTGTGTAGAAGAAGGATCAATCATGGAACATGTGTCCGAATTATAGGGAGCTCAACAAGCTCACTATTAAAGATAAATTTAAATTTCATGTTATTGATGAATTGTTGTATAAATTAGATGGAGAAATTTAATTCCCCAATTTGGACCTTTGTTTAAGATTTCATCAAATTAGAGTCAAGGATGAAGACATTTTAAAAACAACATTTAGAACTCATGAGGGTCATTATGAATTTTTACTCATTCCCTTTTGCCTTAATAATGCACCTTCAACATTTCAAGGTTTGATGAATTCCATTTTCAAACCCTTCTTTAGAAATTTTGTGTTAGTATTTTTTGATGATATACTAATCTACAACAAGTCTTGGAAGGATCATGTTCAACATGTTGACTAGGTCCTCAAATTGTTGGAGGAGAAAAAATTATATGCAAAAACCTCCAAATGTTTCTTTGGAGTACAGGAGGTGGAATATTTTGGTCATACCATATCTCATGACGGTGTTAAGGTAGACACTAACAAAATTAAATCCATTAAGGAAAGAAAAATCCCCACTACCATATAGTGTCATTGAGGATTTCTCGGGCTGACAAGATATTATCACAGGTTTATTAATAATCATGGGAGAATAGTGACACCTCTAGCATAATTATTGAAGAAATATGCATTTTCTTGGACTCCATAAGCTACTTAGGCCTTTGAACATCTTAAAGAGGTAATATACCAAGCACTGATCTTAGTTATGTAATACTTCACAAAAACCTTTATTGTGGAATGTGATGCCTCAGGAAATGGATTTGGTGTTGTTTTAATGCAAGAAAGAAGATCCATTTCTTTAGAAAGTCGTTCAATGAAAGGATATTACTTACACAAATCTATTTATGAGAAGGAAATGTTGGAAATACTACATGCACTAAAGCAATGGTGAGCTCACCTAATGGGAAGACACTTCAAGGTAAAAACATATCATGATAGTCTTAAATAATTTTTGGAGAAAAGATTATCTTTAGAAGAGCAGTAAAAATGGGTCACAAAGATGTTGGGTTATCTCTTTGAAATCACCTACAAAAAAGTAAAGCAAAATGTTGTTGCAGATTCACTCTCAATAAAGGATGAGGATGTAGAAGCATTTCTTTGTGCCATTTCTATTATATAACCTAAGTGGATAACGGAAGAAGGGATGAATGTATGAATTATGAAGAGGTATGGAAACTCATTCAAAAGTTGCAGCAAGATCCTAGTACATTTGATACATTTAGCTAGGAAAATGAATCATTATGGTACAAAGGTCACTTTTATCTTCATAACAATTCCCAACTCAAAGAAAAGATTATTTTGGAATTACACTCCTCTTCGTTAGGAGCACACTCAGGATTTGTAGAAACTTACAACAAGGTAAAATAGTAATTTTTTTGGGATGGCCTTAAATCTCAAATTCAGAAGTTTGTGGAAGAATGTTTAGTTTTCCAACAAAACAAATTTGAGATAATTAAGACCTCAAGTTTATTACAACCTTCATCCATTCCAAGTCAACATCGGGAGGAGTTCTCAATGGATTTTATTATAGGTTTACCCAAGTCTGAAGGAAAGAGTGTCATGATGGTGTTACTTGATAGACTTACCAATTATGTGCACTTTTGTGCATTATATCATCATTTTAAAGTTAGTAAAATTGCTACTAAATTTATGGAAATAATTCAACAGATTCATGGAAACCTAAAGATTATTTTAAGTGACAGAGATTCCATTTTCACTTGAAATATTTGGACAAAATTGTTTACTTGTCTTGGTACCTAATTAGCTCATAGATCATATTATCATCCTCCATCCCATGGGAAAACTGAGGTAGTAAACAAATATTTGGAATGATATCTTCGTTGTTTTCTATATAATAAAAAAAAACATTGGGTCAAGTGGTTACCTCTTGATGAATGGTCATATAACACTTCCTTCCATACTGCGGCAAAAGTGACCCCATTTATGGCACTTTAGGGATATCATCCACCATCCATCACATAATATTTAAGAGAAAAGTATAAGATTCAAGAGTGGAATATCACATTGATCATCAACAATAAGTTCTCTATCTATTAAAGGAGAACCTCACTCTGGCGTAGAATCAAATGAAGCAACATGTAGATCAACGTGACAGTGAAATAAGCTTTGAGGTAGGTGACTAGGCATTTTTATGGATACAACCATATAAGAAAATATCCCTCAAGAAAGCTAAGAAGGATAATAAATTATCACCCAAGTACTATGGTCCTTACAAGGTGTTACAAAAGATTGGTAATTTGGCATACAAGTTAGAGGCACCTACATCTTCCTGTGTACACCCAGATTTCCATGTTTCATGGTCAGAAAAAGTTATCAGTGAGAAGCTTCTACTTCAAACAATGTTGACAAAACTTGATGAATAAGGAAAAGCTATATTTGAGCCTAAAGGAGTCACAGAATTAAAGAACCTGACATCTATGGAGTCGATCAATGTAGAGTATATCATTAAGTGGACGAACTTACCTGCTAAAGATTCCACATGGGAGGCTGAGAATTTTATACGGAAGAATCAAGAACTACTCAAGCATTGAGGAAAACAGATTTTTTGAAGGATAGGGGCATGTTAGGTACCTATAATACTAATACAGCCCCCTTATTAGTGTAGACCCCTTATTGTTATTGTTCTACCCATGTGTCCCCCATATTCTTATTTTTGTGCCCCATAGAAGCCCATTATTGTTATTGTTGTGCCCTTAGATTATTAATGTTATATAGGTTTTGATTATATTGTGACCCCTTAGACTCCTATATATACAAAGATGTTATTTCCATTTGTATCATCCAAGAATTGTTCATTTTTTTGACATAAAGGAGGTTTCCCCTTGAAGGGGATAAGTTTTAAGTCGTTTCTTTATCAAAAGTTCACGTGCATTCTTTATGAAAAGTAGTATGACTTCTTAAATCTTTTTGTTTGCAAGATTCACATGACATCCCTGCAATATATTTTTTTAATAAAACAACATAGTTTATCTTTTTTTAATATGTAAAGTTCTTATGCATGTTTTTAGGAAATTATTACATAAAAACCATGATAAACCTTCCAATGAAATAATTAATTCCTTCACACAAATTTACTTGCAAATTTCAAGTGTCTGGAGCAATATTTCCAATTAATAAAATAACCTATCATTCTTTGCACAAAACACATGCAATTCCTTTCCAAAGAAGTCAAGGTTACTTATCTTTTGTGTGCAATAACCATGAAGTCCCATGTGCATACCTCATGTTCAAGAATACCTTTAGTTGGAGCCACAACGTTCCTCACCAAAGTTGTGATGATCCATGTCTCGAGACCTCACATGATGAAAACTCTAGTTGATGAAGATGAAAGTCATTTTTCCAATTTACGAATAAATTTAAAGAACCTGTAAAACTTTATTTTTCTTAATGAGTTATCACTTTCCTTATTTGGTTCAAATTAGTTTCCAACTAAATCATAACCATTCTTGTTTTCAACCGTTTAGTTAAACATGGTAAAAATAATCTTTTCCATTGTGAATTTAACGTAAATGGATTATATTATATATATATATATATTTATCTATAAATATTATATAATATATTATATATAAATAAAATATAATAAACCGAGACCCAAAGACCGGAACCCACCCAAAAGGATGATGCACCAAAAGATACCCGGGGCAGTTGGTAGATCCAGAGTTTAAGATGGATTAGGCTACAAGTTGTAAAAAAAAATTGACTTAAATTTTTATTAATAAGAGAAATATAAACCAATATATGAAATTAGTTTAAATTATATTTTGAATAATAAATTAAAGATATTTTAGATAAAAACTGAAAGCATTACACATTTTCGTCATTTGTAGGAACTTAACTAAATTATTTACCTCATAATTATTCTTATTCTTTGTGAGTATTGAAATATTTTACTAATTAAGTTATAATTATTATTAATGAACTATTTAAGCAATAGAAAATTATTAATTGTAATTTTCAATCATAGTTTCAACCATACTAAACTTTGTAATTTATAAAAAGATCTTGGTAGTTTTTTTAAAATCATTTTACATGCAATTTCATATATAAAAGTTTGAAATAAATTCACCAATAGATAGTGTATAATAAACATTATTTCATAAAAATAAACATGATGACGATAATCATATAAAAAACATAAACATGATCTAAGATACACATTTGAATTCACTACCATCATCTAATTATATACACTTCTATTAGCACATATAAATGCCATTAGCTAGCACACAAATCTAATAATATAACAAGGCATCATCATCGTGACCACATCTACCAAAACACAAATATTGTGTAATCTATCATCATCTCCACACACATCCTCAAATTAATATAAATTTCATGTCAAATAATGGTTATCAAATAACGGATGGTCAACTCTTACATGATCAAGTATGTATGTCGAACTCAGTTGAGGTTGAGGCTGACTAAGAGGTGTTTGGTCTATAGTAGAAGGACATGGTTGATCTGCAAGAAAAGGTGGTTGATCTTATTTGTCAAGAGAAACATGTGGCACATCCTCTATATCCGCAATCTCGACATCATCAAGTGACTCACGAGTAGTTGTACTACTAGAAGGATCACTGAAACCCTAACAACCATGATTTGATAGGGTGGAATGACTACTAGAAGAATCATCATAACCATCCTCATCATCATGATCATCACCCTCATCATCATGAAGATCATCATCACCCTCATCATCACCATGACCACCGCCATCATCTGATGGATGTGTTGCTAGTTCCCTACTAACTCCAATGACATGTCACATGAGAGACTCCGTGTTGAACCAAATCTTTGACCAAAAGTATTCCATTTGACATCGTATAGTGGGCCTCCACCCGCAGATGTTCACGCCCCCTTGAGGATGTGCCTTGCCCTCACCCTCTTGGGACTTTCCCATGTCCTCATTTCCTCCGACATTCGGTGGTAGAGGAGGCATGTCCGCATCAAATGTGTCGATGTCTACAAAATATATAGTACAAAAAAAATCAAACAATTTCATTAAACAATTTAATAGAACAAGTTAAAGAACATGCTAAAATAAATTTTATTCTAGTTCATTAAAATGAGAAAATGAAATTAGATTGATTTAAATAAAACACTAATATTATCTCTATCATTTGGAGGCTCATCTGTTGTGAAGAATATTTTTGGAATGCCTCTCTAATCAATCCCAATGTAAGGATACCCTAACATGACGAATGCATGGTTATCCACACTTGCCAGTAGCTCCAGTGACCAGTCTCAAATCCTGCCAAAAACTTTGGAATGCCCATATCGGGAATCATCTTCCCCCACATGTGTATATGGGCCTCAGTGATCAACCTAGGAAGGCAATGATCAAATATAAGCATCCTCTCTCAAAACCTCTCAAAAAATAAAATAAAAAAACTTGGAGGCAAAATGGAAGGTCTCCCTCCGTTGTCTCGACAACACATGACATTTATCTAAAGTCATACAAAACTACCTCAAAAAAATGGCATACCATCTTATGCAATGTGGCACTTGAAACAAAGAATCAACATAATACAAAAGAGGGAAACTAATTAATTTCCCATCACCACAAGGATGTGATATGGTGTTGACTAATAATGAGTGGCACCTAGCCTCCTCTGTAGCAAAAGAATAAATTTATAGTTGTCCACCAGAGACTTGAAAATCTGATGGATGAGCTGCATGAGGCCTAACATATATTAGAGTGTATGCAAGCTAACTCTCACTTGTAACACCATTGGGGAAAACAGGGAACTGGGGAAAATCCTCCCCTCTCCCAAATAGGCTAGTGAAAAATAAAATGTCTTCTTTAGTGGGCCTATACCACAACTAGGGATCGACACGAAAAGCCTATCGCTTGAAATTCCATCGATGAATCAAATGCCCCAATAGGACAGAGTGCGCCTTCAGGGATGCACCCTACTCATAGTACTTGACGAGGCCTACACTCCTTAGGAGCTCTTGAGGCATTGCGGCCATAGGGTGAGGGTATAAATCCATCTTCCTTTCTCTCACCTGCCATGGTCGTACCATATTATATGGGTTCACCTGTTGCTCCTGCTCCTGCTGTTGCTCAGTCTGCTAATGTCTCTGCTACATGATTCACATATAAAATACATCAACCTCGTACAAAAAATACAATTATTTTTATAAAATGAAACTTGTATAAATTATAATTATTGAAACATCACTTTCAATCTAAAAAAATAAAAAAATACTGATGCACTCAAAACATAATCACGAACCGATGCTAGTGTTCTTTTAGTTATAACCATACTGGTAATGGTGCACACATATGTATGACGTACCATGGGCGTTTCAGAAATTTAACTTTTCATATCGATGTGGCATACTTTTGCACCAGTGCTCACATTGCATATTCCCTATGTGTTTATATTTACAAAATGCATCGTCGTTATGTTCACACACCAAAATGTCATGCACCCTGTAAATTTATAGGGCACACCATTGTCGCTGCAATCCAAACAAATTGAGTGCACTGCGCATTGAAAATAAAAATTGCAAAATTAATGATGAATTCAACCTAATTTGCAATTCTAACCAGCTAAAAACTTAAATTAGAAAGAAATATAGATATTTCTTGGAAATTGGGTCATGGAGGAGGCATTATGGACATGTAATGCAGAAAAAACAAACTTTCACACCATTTAAAAAGATTCGAAACTCAGACAATTAGCACAATACTGAAAGATGGTGAGCAAGAGAAGCACCGACATCAGGAAAATTGCACATGGTAACAGTGGAATTGGTGCTTCATATCTCTCCCACACTGTAGATGGTAACAATGAAATTATGAATGGGATGGTTTGTTTATTTAACCCTCCTCTAGTGCGTGTCTCAAAGTGCACTCGGATAGGCTATATACAAAAGCACTCTTTCTTTTTTAAATTTAAAATTTTTGCGAGCTTCATAGAGACGCTCCGTTGATTTAAATTACTTGTAATGGACCAATATTGTGGTTTTACAATAGCACTAGTATTTTTTTTAGAAATTAGAAATCATCTACCAGTACACTTTATATGATGGCCTAGGGCATTGTCATACATTTACCGCACTGGGTCCTCATTTTTTAATAGCACCGGTACATTTTATTATAAGAAGGAGTATAGTTCTAGATAATTTTCAAGCACTAGTGCATTAGGGTATTTATTATACTGTGTTTTTTTTTTTTTTTCAAAAAAACAAAATATATGGTGCACCATGTTATATGCAGCTCCGATGCATGTATTGATAAGAAAGCACTGGTACACGAAAGCATCCACTCGCCCACCTCCACTAGTGACCTCCACTACAAATGGATATTTGGGCTATTTCTATAGGGCCCTCTAGAAAAACCTCCACTAGAAGGTCTTTTCCTTGTAGTGCATGGACCACTAAGGACCAAGCCTCATGGCATGGTCATATGCTGAAAGTTCTAAGCCCGATTGTCTTTGGGTCACAATGGAGGTTGAGTGAGTGGTGCAGTCACATGCCTAACGTCTCCAAGATGTTTAGCTTGAAAATCATCCCCAATGTTTGCTCCAATCCAAAGCACTTTGACTCCAAATGGGTGGTATCCCCACTTATCTATTATATATGTAATGCGTCCACTACGATTAGGTACATCATTGTGGGATCATGGTTATAACTTAATGTTGTAAAATTCACTCAAATACATGACAATTTCTTTGTTTTATTATTTCGTGTAAAAATTATGGTTCATAGTTTTAAGGTCATCTCAGTTGCAGACCATACGAAGGGATTTTTTCCCCAAAATTTAGAAAATGTGACAACGTGCTTCGGATAGTTATATTGGTACCTAATTTATTTTGCATAATATGGTCATGGGGTTGAACTCAGTGAAGATTATTTTTTTTAGATATATGAGATGAAGTGATGTGGAGTTTGGACATGTTTACACATTGGTTGGCCATGAATCAAATCCCATGTCACCTTTTGGATTTGCTTTGATGTTATGATGAAAAAACCAGTTTGTGTACATGGTATTACATGAAACAATACATAGCACAGTTGTTCTTGGACTCTTGTTGCATAACAAGGGTTACAAATTCAAATTTGGTCGAGGTGAGAAACTTTATTTTTATTTTTTCCCACATTTTTCCATTTTGTCAAATAGTTTGGCAAGCAAAAGGGTGTATTTTGTATATCAACTACTAGAAAATGTCATTTTTTAGAACATGCATTGAATGGGTTATTTTGTCGAACATTTGGACTATTATATGGATTTCTGAGTTATTTTGAGCTCCAAATTTTATTATGAAAAAATAGTAATGGACAAAATCTTATTGTGATCTTTACGAGGAGTATGAAGAGCCATGAAGATATATTAGGGATTCTTGGAGGCTATATGTTTCATGTGTTTAGGTGAAAGTTTTAGGGCTTAGCAGTAGGTTGTGCATTCCTAACCAAATCAAGATACAAGAAGGATGTCATGGTAGCAAATTGATAAAGAGGATTTGGTGATGAATAAGTTGATGAAAATTTGATAAACATGTTGTTATGTTGAATAGGTTATGAAAAATGGATCAACATGTTATGACAACATCGATTACAACTTAATAAACTAGGTATGATGGCATTGGTTATGATTACAACATGATGAATAGGTTATGACAACATTGTGATAGCAACATCATGATCATTTTTTGAAGACCGATATTATTTTTGGTGCATGTGGATCCAGTCTCAAAATTGTGAAATGTGATCTGTGTATTTGGGAAGGAGATATGTGCCTCCATTAGAGGTCGGTGCCTCAATCAATTTTTTCTCTACATTATTTACAGGTTGGTGCCTCTATCAGGTTGTTGCCGATGTAAAGTTAGTTCTTGCATCATTTCGAGGTTGCTACCTCAATCAGGTTGTACCATAAACTAACCTGGTGCTTGCATTTTAAGGTATGGATGCCTCCTTCTGGTTTGTGCCAATAAACATTGTAAATTAAAGATTGAATCTTAAAGATAAGAAGATGTTATGGAACCAGCTCACAAAAGGATAGAAAATATAGATCAATGCCTTATAATTTAGCCTCTTTGAGGGGGCAACCTCCTTTACATTACATAAATGAACAATTCTTGGATGCTACAAATGAAAATACCTCCTTTCTATATATAGGAGTATAAGGGGTCATAATATAATGAGAGCCAGCATAAAAATAATAATGTAAGGGAATAATAATAAAAATAGTGGGCTTCTATCCCGGATGAGGGTGATAATCAAGGATAGTAAGGTGGCAATTGACTGGGTTGGCATGTGGCGAGACCACATGGCCTCCCATAGGTTGGCACAGTGGTCAAAAAATGGCATTTACAATAGCCATAAATGAACTTTATGCGAGTGTTGCCTCCAACCTGTTAACTGTCACCAGCCTCGACTTTGTGCAAACATGAATCTTCAGGAGAATTTCACCTCCACTTCTGCACAGAAACCTCTACAACCTCTGCCACTGCATTGCCTATGCCCTCAAGCCATGACTATACCCAGCTCTCACACAATCAGCAGAAGACGCTACCACCTCGTTTGCTACATTAATTTCGGCCTAGAAATCCACTTCACCCATAACCTAGATTGTCATTTTATCTTCCCTTCGGCCCTGACTGTTGATCCCTTCGTTGAGTAGTCCACAAGCTCAATTGTGTTGTTGCACCATATTGTGCCAAATTCCAGAAGGAATTCACATACTCCTACAGACAGTATGGCAAGAATGTGACACCGTATGTGCAGCCGTAGGGGTGGGAGCCAAAGGAGCTTGAGTCACCATTGGCACTCACTTGCTTCGGATACCACTTCCTCTCTGGCACAGGAAGTCCTCAGGAATTACCCAAATACATGTAGTGGAAGAGGACACCTCCACTTGGTGCCCCCTGCCTCACTTCCCAGCATCTTCCCCTCCATTTTTGCCACATCTCCCAGAGGCACTCCACCCCTTCCTCAACTGCAATCCAAGAATGCTCAATTAACCTTCTACTCCACCTTGAACAAGCCCATCATCATGGCCACTATATCCATTCTCCTTCATGAGGCAAAGTAGATCACTGAGGATCAGGCCACAAAAGCTGGTGGACGCACCAATGTAATTGAGGAGCAGGGAACGACAAGTGGTGACAACACCAGGGCAATTGGTGTACCGGAGATTGCAGGTGGTGGGCACACCACAGAAGGGTGTAGTGACTCCAAAGCCATACCAGAAATGGCTTAGTCGAGAACCCAAGGAGCAGGGGAGCGGAAAAAAGGAGCAGACGATGAGATGTGGAAGAAAGGAGGTGAACGAGGCTCAACATGCAGACGAGGTAATTGACCCTTACTGTTGTCTTGTCGAGGAAGAACACCAGGCATTGCAGGCTGGCAACACGGAGACCTCACTTCTGGTAGGTGGCAACTTGGAGGAGTATAGGTGCTTCATCGTGGAGGAACACCTCCATCTCCGCCCTATTCCTAATCTACCAACTTATTGTCATGTTTCCACCACATAGTATGCCACCTTTCTGCCACTCAACGAGCCATGCATTCGCCAAACAGTCTGCCACTCAGCATGTTATGTGTCTCAGGTTTTTTGGGACTCTAACTTTTAGTTTTTTGTTTCAATGAGGTTTCGGTGAAAAAACTATGAGTTTTTGGCTCTTTAGTTGGTTTTTTTGTTTGATTAGATACAATGATAACAAACTAGATGCTTTGTTGGTTTCCCCTTCATGGGCACCAAGAAAATTTTCTGAACTCTTTTCTGTTACGGACTGGTTTCCCTTTTGGGTAGTCTAGATCTAGACTTTGCTGGTTTTTGCCATTCCTCTGGCATGGGTAAGTATAGGCTAAGGCCTCAATGTATGATATCTTTTTTTCGTTAATGGAATTAGTATAACTCAGAAAAAAAAGAACAATAGTGGGCTTCTATGGGGCACAATAGTAACAATATGGGCACTACATGGATACAAAAATATAATAAGGGGGTTGTACTAATAACAATAAGGGGTTACACTAGTAGTATAGGGGCCTAACATGCCCCTCTCCTTCAAAAAGTGTTGTCCTCAATGCTTGAGTACTTTTTGATGCTTTTGTATAAATGTTTTGTCCTCCCGTGTGGAATCTTTAGCAAGTAAGTTCTTCCACTTGATGAGATACACTGAAATTGATCGATTTCCTAGTTGTTAGGTTCTTATTTCTATGACTGCTCCAGGTTCCAATATGATTTTTCCTTCCTCTTCAAGTTCTAGCAATATTGTTTGAATTTGGATACTCTGCAACTTTTGAATGAGTGGCCACACTACTTTGTCATTCTTCCATTCATCCCTTGCATCATTTATCTAATTTGGTTGGATAATAGAAATAGTAGAAAACAATGCTTCCACATCCTCATCCTTTCTTGAGTGTGCATCTGCAACAAAAAATTTCTTCCCTTTTTTGTAGATGATGTCAAAGTCATAACCCAACATATTTGTGACCCATTTTTTATGTTCTTCTAATGATAATATTTGTCCTAAAATGTATTTAAGACTATCTTGATCCATTTTTACCTTGAAGTGTCTTCCCATAGGTTAAGGTCGCCATTTCTTAAGTGCATTTAGTATTGCCAACATTTCCTTTTCATAAATAGCTTGCTTGATATGTAACCATAAAAATACCCAATCACCTACATCAAAACATTTTTCACTGTGATGTCGATCTACCTATTTTTTCATTCGATTCTGCACCAAAGTGGCGTTATCCTTTAAAAGTTGGAGAACTTGTTGTTGATGCTCGATGTGATCTTTCACTACTTGAACCTTTTTCTTCTTGATAACTCCTTCTATCTTGAGAGTTTGAGGAGTGGTAATTTCTTCCAATGCTTTACAAGATATGGTCAGATTCATTTCTTGATGCTCAATGTGATCTTTCACTTCTTGAACATTTTTATTCTTGATATGTCCTTCTATGTTAATAGTTTGAGGAGTAGTAATTCCGGCAAATGCATTACAATATATGGTTGCATTCATTTCTTCTTTCTCGATGTGATCTTTCACTTCTTGAACCTTTTTCTTCTTGATATGTCCTTCTATATTGATAGTTTGAGTGGTAATTCTTGCCAATGATTTACAAGATATGGTCGAATTCAATTCTTCTTTCTCAGGGGTTGGGTCCTGTTGTATATCTTCTTTTGATGTTTCTTGATCCTTTTCTTCCACTTCTTCATACTCTATGTAAAATAATTTCTTCTCAACGCACATATGACCTTCAGTGCATTTTCTATCACAATTATAACAAAGCCCTTTTTCTCTTTCTTCTTCCAATTGTTGTGGTGTAAGACTTGTAGGTTGTGGAAGGCTAGGAGAAAAAACACTTCCATAATTATAGTCATGAGTGGTGGGATTTCTTGTTTTCATAATTTCTCTTTCATTTTTCTTGCCAACTCGAATGCCTCCTCCAATGAATCAGGTTCACAAAAACGAACCTCATGTTGAACGTTATCCTTTAAATTCCCTATGAAGAGATCAATCCTTTGCTTCTCTAGAATAAAATTTACCATTCTATTCTATTATTGAAAGTCTTCAATGTCCTCTTCCATTGAACCCTTTTGTTTGAGATTTATCAATTGGCTAAAAAAGGAGTTTGTCTTTGTATCCTCATAATGTGCTATCATTTCCTCCATGAAAATTGACCATGTGACAAGTGGTTTACGAGAACAAAGCCCTTTGTACCATAAAAGCTAATTCAATTCTAAATAATTAGATGCAATACATACATTTTGTTCTTGGCATTATGATACATATGTTGTACTTGATGGCAACCCACTCATCTCAGATGATAGATTATAGTGCATCAAAGTTCATGCACTTTCATGAAGATAAAAGTTTATTTCATGTAGAGAAAAGTTCACGCACTTTTATGTGGAGAAAAGTTTATTTCATGTGGAGAAAAGTTCATGCACTTTTATGTGGAGAAAATTTTTATTTCATGTGGAGGAAAGTTCATGCACTTTTATGCGGAGAAAAGTTTATTTCATGTAGAAAAAACGTTCATGCACTTTTATGTGGAGAAAAGTTTATTTTCATGTGGAGAAAAATTTTAATTTCATGTGGAGAAAATTTCACGCACTTTTAATGTGGGGAAAAAGTTTATTTGATGTTGAGAAAAGTTCACGCACTTTATGGTTGGTTCATGGTATTGTCCAAAAGTTTTTTTGATCCAGGTTTGGTCTGTGGTATTGCATCCAAAGTGTTGATCCCAAGTATTGGGTTCACGGTATTGTGTTATTATGGTTTTGGACCGTGGTATTGTGAAAGGCCTAAGACTATAAAAGGGGAAGGAGATCATTTGGCAAAGCATCATCTGAATTGTTATTGAATATCTGATAAAGTGCTAGATCTGGAATACTGTGATTGGGTTATGGTGAAGATCTTGATCTGAATAAAGAAGGAACCTGAGCGCAAGGAGAAGGATAAGTTCTATTGATGGGTCTTAATCTTTAAACTTGAATGATAGTATTTTTTGTTCTAGGTTTAGATTTGGTGTGTGGTTACAATTACTGTGATTTGGATATAGCTGTCAGAGAAGTGTCTAATTGATTCAGTGCTAATTGGTGAAAAGGAGATTGTTTGATGCAGAAATTCTTCATGATTGATTGATATTGATGGATCCAGTCTGAAAAATTTATGAAACGTGGTCCCTAGAAGAAAGAAAAGGTTGTAGCCTTGTGTATCCCAGCACCTATGTACTAGTATCTTGGCTAATGCAAAAGCTAAAGGGTTTATAGCTCCCTTCGAGGAGAGTTGGAAAACGAGAGAGGGTTGTAGCTCTCTGCAGGTTCCAGCTTGTGTACTGGTAAAGGACTGCACCAGTACAATCATAAAAGGAAGTTTCTAAATGAAAGAAGATAGAGACATATTGTAGCAGGTGGTTTTCACCCACATTGGGTTTCCACCTTATATCATGGTGTTCATGTGTGTGTCTTATGTGTGATGATATGTTCTATTTTACTGCACCTGTTTACTGTTAATATTGTTGATAATGTTCTAATGCACTCATTAAGGATCAACTAACTGAATCATAAGAGGCTGTGAGCAAAGGCCTAATAGAAATCATCAAGTAAATCAAGGACAGTCTTACTCAAGAACAAACAAATAATATCAAGAAAATCGGGGGCATGCTACCTTAAGGACAAACAGAAGCTACAACCAGCCACAGGTAAAATCTTCCCAATTTTCTTCAACAATGGATGTCAGTAGAAACTACAATCGGTTGGATGATAATTGCAGGAATTTCTTCAATGGCCAATGTTTCGCTTGCCATAACTTTGCTCACAAAGCAGCTCAATGTGTTGCCTATAAGACAATCATGACTCGAGAAGCTAAAAAACAAAGAAGTATGCCTGCAATCACGAAGAGGACCTATAACAACTTTTCCGCCCTTGAAAATGAAATTGAATGTTCCATTTGTAATAATTTTGGTCATGAATATTCTAAATGCAGGAGCAGGTTTTGCAAGACAACTCAGAAGGAAAAAATCTCAAGTGCCAAAAGATGGAGAATGAAGGAACCACAACAAGAGGGATGTGGGATAGCTTTATATGCAGAAGGACAGGAAAATCAATGGTACATCGATAGTGGATGTTCGAAGCATATGACAGGTGATAAATAAAAGCTTGAATCATATACTGCTTTAGAAAAGCGAAATAAATTTTCTTTTGGAAATGATACCCCTGCAGCCATAAAAGGAAAAGGCATTGCTCAGTTGAAAGAAAAGGTCAAAGCTAGAAATGTTTTGTATGTTGATGGCTTGAAGCATAATCTATTGAGTGTCAGTCAGATGTGCGATAATGGAACTGAGGTAGTATTCCGATAAAATGGGTGTAGTGTTCGTGATCTTGATACAGGAAGAACAGTAATGAAAGGCAGAAGAACTCCAAATAATCTATACATATTTGAAGAAGGAGAAAAACAATGTTATTTAAGCAAGAATGATGAACACTGGTTATGGCACCAGAGGTTGGGGCATCTAAGCTTTTCACAAATAAGGAAAGCACGCAAATACCAGGCTATTCATGGTCTTCCAAATATCAAAATTCTAGACAGCACCATATGCAAATAATGTCAGTTTGGAAAGCAAACCATAATTAACTTCCCTGAGAAGGAAGGATCGGCCAGCAAGCCTCTTGAGCTAGTCCATACAGGTGTATGTGGTCCATTTAGGACAAGGTCTCCTCAAGGAGAAGAATACTTTATATTATTCATTGACGATTTCTCCAGGATGGTTTGGTTAGGACTTATGAAGCACAAGGACGAATGATTCGAAAAATTCCAATCTTTCAAAGCCTTGGTTGAAAATGAATCAGATTACAAAATTAAGTGCCTCAGGTCCGACAGATGTGGGGAGGTTACCTCAAATGAATTTTTCGATTTCTGTGAAGAACATGGAATAAGAAGGGAATTCTCTACAACTAGGACTCCTCAGCAAAATGGAGTGGTGGAAAGGATGAATAGAATAGTCCAACAAATGGCTCGAGCTATGCTTGATCAGTCTGGAACTCCCGCAACCTTCTGGGGTGAAGCTGCATATGCTGCGGTTGTTATTCTAAACAAAACAAATGTCCGAGTGAACAACACTCAAACTATGCATGAGCTCTGGTATGGTGAGACTCCTTCGGTAAAGCATTTCAAAAATTTTGGGAGAAAATGCTATATTAAGAATACTGATGAATAGCTTGGCAAACTTGAACCCAGAGAAGATGAAGGTATTCTCCTTGGTTATTCTCCCTACAGCAAAGTGTATAAGTGTTATAATAAAAGACTTGGAAGAATTGTTGACAGCATTGATGCGGTGGTTGATGAAAAAGGATACATCCCTAGGCAAGTAAATCATGAAAATATCGAAGAGAATGAAGACTACTCTCCAAATCAGACAGATGATGAAGAAGAGACCCATGAAGAAGAAACCCATGAGGAGCCAGAGGAACAAATAAGGATAGAAGAAAAGACTCCTTCCAGATATGTTCAAAAGAATCATCTAGAATCACAAATTTTGGGGAAAAAGGAGGAAAGTGTTCAAACAAGAAGAACAATTGCAGAAGCCTCAAGCTATTTGGCATTTCTCTCCTCCACTAAACCACAAAATGTAAAAGAGGCATGCAAAGATGAATGTTGGGTCAAGGAAATGGATGAAGAACTTGAGAATATTGAAAAGAACAACACTTGGGAGTTGGTCCCTAGACAAAAATATAAGAATGTCATAGGGACAAAATGGATCTTCAAGAACAAGTTGAATGAAAATGGGGAAGTTATTAGAAACCAAGCCAGACATGTTTGTAAAGGGTATGCTCAACAAGAAGGAATAGACTTTGAAGAAACTTTTGCTCCTGTTGCTAGACTTGAGGCCATTCAAATGTTCCTTTCTCTCTCAAGCTTTCAGAAGTTCAAAGTATTTCAAATGGACGTGAAATCAGCTTTTCTGAATGGAGACTTAGAAGAAGAAGTGTACATAGAGAAACCAGATGGGTTCATCCTTGGGAATGATCCAAATCTTGTATGAATATTACAAAAGGCTCTGTATGGTCTTAAATAGGCTCCAAGGGCTTGGTACTATCGTTTGGACAAATATCTTCATCAACAAGGATTTTGAAAAGGATCAGTAGATAGCAATCTCTATATAAAAATTGAAATGACAAATTGCTAATACTTGTTGTGTATGTAGATGATATTATATTTGGCAGAAATGAAGAAGCTATGAGTCAAAGCTTTGTCGTGGTGATGCAGAAAGAATTTGAAATGTCTTTGCTTGGAGAAATGACATACTTTCTTGGATTGTAAATCCAACAAAATGAAGGCGGTATGTTCTTGTCTCAAACCAAGTACCTCAAGCATATTCTGAAGAAGTATGGCATCGAAGATTCAAAACCAGTATGTACTCCTATGGTTACAGGATGCAGTCTCAGTGCAAATTATGAATCAGCAGCAGTGCATCAGCCAACCTATAGATCCATGATTGGAGGTCTACTTTATTTGACAGGTACACGACTAGACATCATGCATGCAGTAGGAATAGTTGGAAGATTGCAGGCAAATCCTAAGGAAACTCATCTTCAAGCAGTAAAGAGAATTTTCAAGTATCTTCAAGGAACTCAAAACTATGGCTTATGGTATCCTAGAGATACAGATCTCACTCTTCATGCTTATACAGATGCAGATAGGGCTGGAAGCGTGGGTGACAGAAAGAGCACAAGTGGTGGTGCATTCTTTATGGGTTCCAGATTAGTATCTTGGTTCAGCAAGAAACAAAGTTCGATTGCTTTATCTACAACTAAAGTGGAATATGTAGTTGCTGCATCTTGCTTCACTCAACTCCTTTGGATGATGCAGACCTTGCAGGACTTTCAAATAACTTGTACACCACCTATCACCATCTTATGTGATAATACAAGTGCAATCATCATTTCAAAGAACACAGTCATGCATTCAAAGACAAAGCACATACCGATCAAGTATCACTTTCTCAGGGAACAAGTGATTGAAAAAAAGGTCAAGTTGGAGTATTTTCCTTCTAAGGAACAAGTTGTAGATATTCTCACCAAACCTTTTCCCAGGGAGACCTTTGAATAGCTCAGGAAAAATCTGGAAGTAGTTGATGCATCATCTTGCTGTTAAAAATTGTCTATTTTAGAGAAAAATGGGTGTGCGTGAGTTGCTTGAGGAGGATCAGCGTACATACGTCGATTTGTCAGAGATAGTCGCGTATATGGAGGCTTGATGGATATCAGTAGGGACAGGCTCTAGTTGATGATAGTCTGATATGGGTCTGACAGAGACCATCTGGCACAGGTTCAGGGGGAGCAGATAAACTTCTAATGATGCATTTTTGGCATTATCTTAGAAGCTTTTCGGTTCTAGTTCACAACTATTTTTGGTATTAGGTGGAATGAAGGCAGAGAAAGAATAGAAGGAAATCAGGGTTGCTGATCTGAATGAGCTTGCTTATAGTCAGGGGGAGCATGAACATCACACTTCAGCAGAGCAAAGATTTCAGTAGGTACTCAGGCAGAGTATGGGCAGCAGAATGCTTCTCTAGGAAAGAGATTATCTTGGTTTTCCCTTTGCCCTTGATGTCAAAGGGGGAGAGTGATTGGTTGTTGTTGTCATCAAGTCCAAAGGGGGAGATTGTCGGAATTATGATACATATGTTGTACTTGATGGAAACCAACTCATCTTAGATGATAAATTATAGTGTAGCAAAGTTCACGCACTTTCATGAAGATAAAATTTTATTTCATGTAGAGAAAAGTTCACGCACTTTTATGCGGAGAAAAGTTTATTTCATGTGGAGAAAAAGTTCACGCACTTTTATGAAGAGAAAAGTTTATTTCATGTAGAAAAAAAATAGTTCATGCACTTTTATGTGGAGAAAAAGTTTATTTCATGTGGAGAAAATTTCATGCACTTTTATGTGGAGAAAAAGTTTATTTCATGTGAAGAAAAGTTCACGCACTTTCATGGTTGGTTCATGGTATTGGTCCGACATTTTTTGATCCTATGGTTTGGTCCGTGGTATTGCATCCAAAAGTGTTGATCCCAAGTATTGGGTTCATGGTATTGTGTTATTATGGTTTTGGACCGTGGTATTGTGAAAGACCTAAGACTATAAAAGGGGAAGGAGATCATTTGGCAAAGCATCATCTGAATTGTTATTGAATATCTGATAAAGTGCTAGATCCGGAATACTATGATTGGGTTATGGTGTAGATCTCGATATAAATAAAGAAGGAACCTGAGCACAAGGAGAAGGATAAGTTCTATTGATGGGTATTAATCTTTAAGCTTGAATGATAGTATTTTTTGTTCTAGGTTTAGATTTGGTGTGTGGTTACAGTTACTGTGATTTGGATACAACTGTTAGAGAAGTGTCTACTTGATTCAGTGCTAATTGGTAAAAACGAGATTGTTTGATGCAAAAATTATTGATGATTGATTGATGATCATAGATCCATTCTGAAAAGTTTATGAAACCTGGTCCCTGGAAGAAAGAGAAGGTTGTAGCCTTCTGTAGGCCAGCACCTACGTACTAGTATCTTGGCTAGTGCAAGAGCTAAGGGGTGTATCTCCTTCCGGGAGGTCTGGAAAATGAGAGAGGGTGTAGCTCTCTGCAGGTGCAGCCTATGTACTGGTAAGGACTGCACCAGTACATTGTAAAAAGAGTTTCTAATTGAAAGGAAGATAAGACATATTGTAGCAGTGCTTTCACCAATGGGTTTCCACCTTATATCACGGTGTTCATGTGTGTGGCTTATGTGTGATGATCTGTTCTATTTTACTGCACTTGTTTACTGTTAATATGGTTGATAATGTTCTAATGCACTCATTAAGGATCAACTAACTGAATCATAAGAAGTTGTGGAGTAACATATATGAATCTGAATATGGAAATGAAAAAGTTTTATTGATGTGATAATACTGATTCACCCCCCCTCTCAGTATTATTTCCAACATTTGTAACAGTGGTACACCATGTAGATCAAAATATTTCTCCATTTGTAGTATCCAATTTATCGTATCCTTGCCATCAAACTTTCGCATCACACTTTTCTTGATTTTAGGAGTTCGATCTTGAAACGACTGTAACTATGTAATTTTGAATCTTCAAGTTCTAAAATTTTCACCTATTGTAGCCCTCTGTGTCCTCTTTCCAATGCCACCAGTCTGATCGAATTTAGATTCTCCAAGCAAGATTTATGCACAATCTCCCAATATGACTTGATTATATACCTTTCCAGAAGAGCAAACTTGTATGAAGTACCACGTGTCACTGTTTTGACCTTAGGATCTGAAAAATATACACAGGAAACTACAATCCGTCCTATTTCTATAACTTACGAAATTTCAATCTAATTCTCAAAACGAAAGTTATGACTATTTTCCCCGGGTCACCTATTTGGAATGTAATTCAAGGGTCTGCAAAAAGGCCAACCTCCTCAGATCATATCTCCGCAAATGTAGCGCGAAAAGCTTTGAATTTCATACCCGAGCTTTAGAACGATTTAGACCAAATGGGTTTTTTTTTTTTAGCATCTGAAACGTCGCAAAAAAATTTTTATAGTGAAAATTCCACGATTACTTGTTTGGAGTAGCGAAACCCTAGTATCCAAAGCTCTGATACGAAATGTTATGAAACTAGCTCACAAAGAGATAGGAAAGATAGATCAACGCCTTATAATTCAGTCTCTTTGAGGGGGCAACCTCATTTACATTACACAAATGAACAATTCTTGGATGATACAAATATAAATACCTCATTTTTATATATAGGAGTCTAAGGGGTCATAATATAATCAGATCCGACATAACAATAATAATGTAAGGGCATACTAATAACAATAGTGGGCTTCTATGGGGAACAATAGTAACAATACGGGGACTACATGGGTACAACAATAGAATAAATTGGTTGTACTAATAGCAATAAGGGGTTACACTAGTAGTATAGGGGCCTAACAGAAGATTTTTGGTTTTCTCTCGCAAGGGTTTCCATGTAAAACCTGGTGTTGCCATGTGTTGATGTGATGACTATTAGTTGATGCATTGTTTTATTCATTGTTATGATTCATGTTGCATTACTATATATTTAGTTATTGCTGAAATGGTTTTGAGTTACGAAATTACTCATTACACTAATTCAACCCCCCCCTCTACGCCCCCCAAGTGCAATCTTTAGTCTAGCATCCAGATCCCCATGAACTTTCCCATTAAGGCATGAACCCATATAAACTAAATATATTCTTCAATCTTGTTAGATATCAATTCATATTTTGGATCTATAATTTTTCTACGAGAAGAACATCATAGCTTTATTTGTGAAGTGCAAGCATCAAATCCTTACTCTGTTTTTTGGATTGATTACTGCTTCTATCCTTTACCCTATTGGGTTGACCGAATAACTAACACAAAGTTATAGAATATTTAGATTTCGTTAGCAAAAAATAAGTAGAGGCTTTTATCTTATCTAGAAAGATTTTATTATCAGAAGAAGAAAAGCTCCCACTTTAGTCGCACTAAAATCCCTAATAAAAAAAAAAATTAAAAAGATTAAAACTCCAATACTAATTTGTATAACATATCTATATCCTATAATAATTTTGACCTTTAATTTCTATACTCTTAAACCAATGATACATTACTTAATTTTACAACATAATTAAATTTCTTTCTTTTCTTTTAATACCTTAAAATGTGAATACTTTTAATTTCCCTTTAATCCTATTTCAAATAAAAAATTCATGTACCCCTGTACAATTAGATACGATTTACTTAATGTAGTTGAATCCAAAAATGATATCTAATATAATGCACTGCGTAAACCTCTATACTTAAATTCAAAAAAGAGTTAGGGATCTCTAGTTGAATGGTTCATGAGGCACAATACTTGCTAAGGTTTTGCAAAGAGGGTAGCAAGCTATGTGGGCCTGATTATGGGGAAAAGTCGACAATTAAATGTGCTTGAGCCAGAGGCGATCTGGGATGGGTGACCTCTCGGGAAGTTATGGTTACCGGGTGCAAGCCTCGGAAGTGATGATTGACGCTATGTGATTCATTTCACTAGTCTCAATCCCACTTCTTCAACCCTGTGAGCATCACCTGATGCAATGAGTGCTAATTGAGCTATTCAAAAATCATGAGAAATTAGTTAGTTACGACTACCTCTCATGGAAATGGTCATACGTGAATGACTTACTTAACCCAGTTGAATCCCAAAATGATATCTAATATAATGCATTGTGTAAACCCCCATACTTAAATTCAAAAAAGAGTGAGGGGATCTTTAATTGAATGGTTCATGAGGCACAGTACTTGCGAAGGTTTTACAAATGGGGTAGCAAGTTAAATGGGCTTGATTGTGGGGAAAACTCCACACGTAAGCGCGCTTGAGCCAAAGGCAATCTAGGATGGTTGACCTCACGGGAAGTCCTGGTTACCGGGTGCAAGCCCCGGAAGTGATGATTGATGCTATGTGATTCATTTCACTAGTTTCAATACCATTTTTTCATCCCTGTGAGCATCACCCGATGCAATGAGTGCTAATTGAACTATTAAAAAATCATGAGAATTAGTTAGTTACAACTACCTCTCATGGAAATGGTCATACGTGAATGACTTACTTAACGCAGTTGAATCCAAAAATGATATCTAATATAATGCACTACGTAAACCCCCATAATTAGATTCAAAAAAGAGTTAGGGATCTCTAATTGAATGGTTCATGAGGCA